>PVIC010001346.1:9311-58008 GCA_004025085.1 Thryonomys swinderianus | reverse complement strand
TTCCACACCCAGCATTATATGTGGTTACTGGGGATTGAACTCAGGACCTTGCGCTTGTGAGGCAGGCGCCAGAACCACTGAGCTAACCTCCGGCCCTGCTGAGGGCTATTTTAAAACTAACACAGATGGAGTCTCCTTTGTAAGTGAAGTATCACACCAAAAACCAGACCTCGTTCCCACAATGCTATTTCCACCAGGAGCAGCTCGAAGCTTTTGCACAAGACTAGACACCCGCCCCCCCCCCTTTTCCATGGGGACTCTGTGCTAAGAAGGGCCAGGCCCCACCCTCCTGCAGAGACAGGATTTCCCTCCCCTGCCTTTCTCAGGGCAACAGCCGGCCTCAGGTCAGAAGCCCAGACACCCCCGCTTGGAGTCCACTCTACCCGCACTGCCTGGGAGGGCAGGCTCCTGTGTGGTGCTCAAAGCCCCAACAGAATCAACCCCGAATAATCCTGAATTAATGGAGTTTCCCTAAGTTGTACAGTTTAGCCATATAGCAGACATGCAAGCAGACAAATCACCTTCCATAAGCTCTTATGAAGTAGACAACAGCAAGTCTAGGCATGGAGAGAACTCTGAAAACATTGTTGAATAAACAAGGGACCATTTATGTTCTCTGAGTTTTTGGCCTCAATTTACTAGGCGGCGCTTATTTCTCCTCTATCGCAGCTTCGCTGCCCTTTAAAAAAGTCTATCCTAGCACTTCAGAATTCTAAGCCATTTCAAACCCCTTCGGAAAGGAAGTAAAATCTTCGCTTCCCTGCAGTCTGTTTGGTTGACAACAGCCAAACCCGAAGCTCTTCCCCGAAGCACAGGGCCGCTGGCTGCCGGCTGGGCGCACACTTGGCAACCCGGCACCTGGGCACCTCCAGGCGACTCCAGTCCCCGCACGCAGACACACGCAGGGCTCCAGGGGGCGAAGGAAAGGGGTTCTCGCAGTTTGCCCCCCTCCTCCTCCTGAGCATAAGACTCTGGAGGGCTACGGTGCCCCGAGGTTACAACACCCCATTTCTAAAGCCAGCTGTGGGAAGTGTAACTGAGGAAACCTGCCCTCTCCACGCGCGGCTCGGCGGCTTCCTGTACCCATCCGGCAAGACACTGGGCCTGGGCGCTCCCACGCCAAAGGCGAGGCAAAAGGAGGACCAAGCGCACGGCAGGAAGGACGGACTGTAGGGTGCGCAGAGGTACGCGGTGAGGCGTGTCCACACTCCCAGCACTGCTGCAGCCCCGCCCCCCACCCCGTGAGCCCCGACATACCCTCACCCCGCTCCTCCTGGGGGAGGGTGGGGCTGTGACTCCCGCCCCTCCGAGGCCTCATGTGCCCACGAGTCTAGCGTGGGACAGACCCACGGTGCGGGGCCGGGGCTGAGGGTGCTGGACTGAAGCTGGGTCCACACCCAGGCTCGGCAGCGCTCGAACCCTGGCAGCCTGGGTACAGTGCAAAGCAGAGCTGCGCTTGTCCTCTGCGTTTTACCGTCTGCCTGGCACAACCGTCTCTCCTGCAACGCCCCTGCCCGCACCCCGCTGTGCACCGGACCCTCTACCATCTGTGAGCTAACTACACCTTTCCTTCCAGCTTTCGGTATATTTTGTTTCAGCCACAAGAGTAATCAAGACATGGGAGAGAGGAAAAAAAACACCAACTAGTGAAAAACTGAGAAATTTGCTTGGAGGTCATGTTGAAGTAGGAAAGAATCAGAATTGCCTCCTAAAATTCTGGCCCAATCTTCAATTGCCCAGTGACAGTTATAAAATACAGACCTTCTATTTTTTTTTTTTTTTCTCCCTGAGACGGTCTTGCTTTGTACTTCAAGGTGGCCCCTGAGCTATGTAGCCCAGGCAAACCTCGAACTCAGCACTCCTGCCTCTGCCTCCCAATGCTGGGATTATAGGTGTGAGCCACCACGCCCAGCACTGTGGTATGTGGGACGGATTGCTGGTGAGTGTGAGTCATCATGGCCATTACTGCAGTATGTGGCTACTGGGGATTGAACCACGGACCTTGTGCTTGCTAGGCAGGCGCTGGAACCACTGAGCTAGATGTCCGGCTCCTGACCCCTTAATGGAGATAGATAAGTGAAGCTGTCATGCATACAATCAAATTCTTTGGGTCCCTACTACTTCGAGATTTTATGATATAAAGTGTACTTTTTATTAAAATGTTTAATTAAAAGGCCTTGCTACAAAGTCATGCCAGTTTATGTAGATAACAGATTGTCCTTGAAAATTTTACTTTAAATTTACCTACTCAACTCAGATTTGACTCCTCATGACTTTAAGCATCTTTCTAGGAAAAAAAAAAAGTAGGCTATGTAAACTAAAATTTAGTTTTACTAAGGCAAATTAGGGCAAATTGTGAGTGCTTAAAAGAATTTACAAAAACAATTACCTTTCATTTGGGAAGAGTGTCATACTTACAAATGTTATTTGTTCTAAGGAGCTCATGAACTTTCAAGATAAAAATGAGAGTAGGGTGGGTAGAGGAATGGGAAAAAATGAGAAGTCATGTCATACTCTGGTACAAATTCTCAGCGTGACAATGACATGTATATAAAACATATCTGTAACACAATTAAAAATTTAAAAAACTAATCAGTGTACAATGCCAGGTGTGGTGGCTCACCCGTCATCCCAGCACTTGGGAGGCAGAGACAGGAGGATTGCTGAGTTCGAGGCTTGCCTGGGCTACACAGTGATGAGCTCAGGACCAGCCTGAACTACAAAGCGAGACCTTGTTTAAAAAAAAAAGGTGTGAGCAGCCCGGTCTAAGGAGATGTAGTGCCGAACAGTGCGGTGAAGCTTGAACAGCCTTGGCACCGTGTCCAGGCACGGGAGGCTCTCTGCTGGGGGTGGCGTTCTTGGCTGCGAAGGCAGATCGTGCCCTCTGTCACTCACAGGGAGCAGTTCTGCCCAACTGTCTCTTTTCAACAACTTTATCATCAATCTCTTTATTAACAGCTCCACTGCAGTCAGAAAACGCAAACAAGGACCAATTTTCATGCCAGATTTCTGGAAATCACACAGCACCAGGCACTACACAGTGTGAAAGTTTGTGAGGAGGGTGTTGTGCCAAGAGAAAGGCAGATCCACAAGGAACAAGCATGACTTGGGACATTGTTATTAAGGAGAGATACGTGTACCTACTCTTATGGCTAAACTCTGAAAACACAAACACACACAGAAACATGGGTGGAAATTAAGGGCACAGCATTGGCACACCGGTCACCTTATCCCCAGAAGTCACTTTTTTGCTATGCACCTCCAGAAATCTTAAAGAACAAACTGTTGTCAGCCTCACCCACCCTGAGAGTTGTACCTTAAGACATGACATTAGCGCGTGAGACAGAGATGAATTCTGCAGTGAGCACAAACCCATCGAACTGAAATGGTTGAATTATTAAAAATATACACTATGAAATGTTAGATCAAAAATAATGTCTTGCAGATTAAGGACTTTAAAAGCCTTGCAAATAATTTTTAAGAGGCTTAAAGATCCGGTCCATAACAACACACATAATGTGAAAGAGAAACATCTGCACTTAAACTATATTAAGTACAACTATTAATCACAGGTACTCCTCAGTGCTCCTTGTAAATCAGGTTCTGGGCAATGGGACGTGTACCAAAGTCAGAATTGAAAAGGACGAGCCACGGGACAATCTACGCCGGCAAGTCCTATTCACACACATAGCACCACGCCACGAGCACCAGGACAAACGTTCAAACGCACCCAGCCACTAAGGTGAAGTCTCAAGTACCAAGGTATCAGCCAAAACTAGAAAGCTACCATGAAGTCAAGACTTGCGCTTCCTGCTTTCCTTTTTTTTTTTTTGAGATAGGGTCTCGCTTTGTAGTTCAGGCTGGCCCTGAGCTCACTATGTAGCCCAGGCAAGCCTGGAACTCAGCCATCCTCCTGCCTCTGCCTCCCGAGTGCTGGGATGACAGACGTGAGCCACCACACCCAGCATTTGTGGCGTGTGGTACTGGTTGCTGGTGGGCGTGAGTCACCACACCCGGTATTGTTGTATGTGGTTACTGGGGATCCAACCAGGGACCTTGCGCTTGCTAGGCAGGTGCAAGAACCACTGAGCTAAATCTCCAGCCCCTCTACTTTCCCTTTTGTATGTTTTCTACTTCAATCTATTTGCTTTGTTTGACAAACCGTATTATTCAGTGCGTACAGGTGAAACTTTACAAAATGCGACACTCTATATTTACATCGCTCTGAAATTATACAAGGCACTGTGTGATCTCAGGGCTGTGGCCACCTGTGCACAGGCAAAAAACACACACAGCTGCCAAGACCACACTGGCGGTGGCATGCTTAGGCCCGGGGCGAACAGATCTCTGGCTTCCAAACCTTTATTCCACTATGTGAAACAAACCAAGACCCCTCTGAGCTTCCCCCAGTCTGGAGTCTGCCCAACCTAGTCAGGGTTGGTGTAAATCCATCCGTTCTTGCCACTAACAATGAATCCACTCCCCACATTAAAACAAAACCCAAGCTGGGCAGTGCACAGCACCGTTCTGTACCTAAAACACACCAAAATAACACACACAATGCTTTAAGTGAAACTACACACACTTTTGTTCTTATCTTTTATTTGAATACACTTCCTATCCTACTGGTAGCATTTAAAGATACCCAAGCCAAAAGGGAAAGTGAGTTAACATTTTCAACAATAGATGGTTAAATTATCTCTCAAAAACACTGAATGCTTTGTACATATGATTTGTAGCTGCATAAAATTGTGAGCATACGGAAGGAAAATCAAAAAGGACAATTGTGACTTTATACTTCCACACAACTGTGAGGTCTCTAAAATGTGGACTTGAGGATAGCCCTAATCCTACCCTTTCAAAGAAAACTGGACTTGAAATTCCACCCCCTGGAAGAAACTTCATGGGAGATTTGACTGGCTGATAGAGCAGCCCCAGAGTACGGAGACGAAAGCATGTCTGAGGAAGAAAACCACAGGCTGGCGAGTGTGTGAAGTCATGTTAGATGAAGTACAATCAGTTCTGAAACACATGCTCCAGAAATATATATGCCATTTTCTTTGGTGCCAATAAAGCAATATGAAATGGAACAATAATTTCTAAACCGATAAATCTAGGGAAAGGACGAGTAGACCCTCCAAATGAGAAAGGGGCATCACACAGAACTAAACAGATCACTTGTCTCTGTGGAACTGAAGGTCATGTTTATTACAGAACAGACACAACACTTCATTTATCAAGTTCAGATTTGGTCAAGGCAGCAACCATTTGTGGTTTTTCACACGAAGAGAAGCTAACAGAAGAATAATGTGGAGAACTAAAAAAACAAAACGTACAATTTGGGCTAAAGGCAATTAATTTTCCCCATACTGTTCATTTTTATTGGAATTAAAATAGGCAAAGGAAGATCCACAGGATTGTTCAATGCCTTTTTAGGAAGTTTATCTTTTTATTTAACAAAATTCCCAAGGCTCAGTCTACAAGTTTGTGTACATTAATGATCTGTCCTTTCATATATCAATTACACTTGGAGCTGTGGATCATTTGCTACATGAATGCAGCCAGATACTATGCAGAGCTGTAAAACATTTTTCTGTATGGAGACAAAAACAAACAAACAAATGTTAATTAGAAAATAACTTTATTCCAGAATTTACCCAGCACCATGAAACATGCAACTTTTGATTATCATTTTACTACTGCAGCAAGATACATGAAATGCCAAAAATCCACAACAGTGATAAGAATTAGTATGATGCTCAGTCGCATGTCTCATTGTCTACTGAGATAGAACAGGTATGGAAATTTCAGTTCAGTATATGGTACCAATGGAGTCAGTGTTTTTACATTTTCCTTTTGTTATGCAAACCCAAAATTATAGTTTAAGTTACTAAGAAAATGATCTTACATCATACTCACATATTTAGAGAACTTCTCAGAATTTGGAATTTTAGGAACAAAATGTGCACAACTGTGTATCCCTTGCAGTATGGCTTTACAAAGTCTGTCTCTCCACTCAAAACACGCATGACAGTTCTACTCGAGAGTTAGCCCTCACCAACCTGTGAGGTCAGTGTGCAACGTGGAACACTTGGAGGTTCAAGAAAGGCATTATCTGACTTGATCTAGTAAAGTATTAATCAAGGTCCTCACTGGTGGTTGGGGTTTATGAGCCTAACTTTAATGAAAAAACAACAGTGCCACCTTCTGACATTACAGATGAAATGCCAAATACTTTGAAAACCAGTACCTTTGAAAAAGAAAACACAGGACACTGCATACTCACTGGGAATAAATATATATTGTATCTTATCTACAGATACAGAGTAAGTAAATATCTTATAGAATTGCAGGGAAATGGTAGCTATGATCATGTTTTCCTCCTGAAAATCAAATATGTGAAAAAACAGAGTACCTGATTACTATGTGCTATAAATTAGTAGGCTGCTGCTAATGGCTTAACCAGAAACATTATTTCTTCTAATTTAACCAGGGGAAATTATTTTGCCAATCTCCATTTAGAGCCATGTTACAAACTTGCAAGTAGAACCAACTAAAATCACTAGGGGAGGCAGAAAGTCAACAGAAATCAGCCAACTGAGGGATTGTGCCGGTTTTTTTTTTAATTTTATTGTGTTTTCAATGGAGAAATACATCATCTGTTTACAAAATAGCTCTTGAAAAATACAAGGAGTACAGATACTATAAAACAAAGCAAACTCCAGTCATGAGACACTACATACATCATGCGAAAGCAACAGTCTGATTTCCAGATTATGAAACTAGAATTAAAAGGTCACTACACAGATAAAGTCCAAGTTTGCAGCTTGACAAAACTTGGATGCAGTTACATGAAACGTTTAATAAACTGAAGTTTTTTCCCCAATGTGTAAACAAAATGACAAGACTAAATCTGTGCCTGGCCATTTCAATCTAACTCTGAAGCTACACAACACACACAGACACCTTGTACACTTCACCTGGTAGGTGACCATCTCTTCTTCCTAGGTGGCTGGAAGGGCAAGGTGACTGTGCGGAGCAAAGATGTGGGAAGGAGAAATACTGTAGACTAGACAATATAAAATCATGGGGAAAAGAAAGCCTCAATTAATGCATAGCCTAAGGGGAGAAGACTATACTCCAACTTCAGAAAATTAATTTGGAAGGACGGGGAAGTTTTAAGTAATTGCAATTTAACATGAAAAATGTACATGGGATAGAATGGAGCACAATGGAGGATTCAAAAACATGCTCACTGGAGAAATCCTGTTACGTTTGCTTTGTCCAGATTAAGAAACAGTAAGTTTATCAACATCTGGCATCCCCCACACATTGTAAAGATGGATGTTACGTTGTTTCATTATGAGAAATTATTTTCTTTAAAGAAAGGTGGTTCTAATCCTTTGCTAGAATAAAACAAAACAAAAAAGGAGTAAAGAGCTGACTAGATGTTAAGTGCTTGCTAGAAATTATTTTTAAAATGTTTCTGTATGTAAAATTTGCTGACAAATTTTGGTAAACCAGTTAAAAATAAAAATTACTTTAAAAATCTTGGAGAAAAATGCCTTTTTGCCCACATGTTTAAAATTGAAAATTAATTTACTATATAGACAGGAATAGATCTGTGGAGTGTACAAAATTCCTCTTATTTAGAGATCAAATGGCCATCCAAGTTAGATTATCAGTTTCACAGAGGCATTACTTTTAGTCACTATAAAATTTCAGCCATGAGACCAAAATTTAGTGTTTTGTGCCATGTAGCCACCAGATCACTGGTTTCACATCATGGCTTAAGAAAATACTGGCATTTTGTTTTTGTGAAGTTAAGTCCTACCTCGTGCATATACACAAAAAGATAAAGGGGGGGCTCAGAAAGGTTTTTCATTTGTTTCAAAGACAACAGATAGAAGGCAAAAGAATAAGGAGCTTAAGTAAGCTCAAAGAAATATATTTGCTGGCTGATCGCTGATTTGTATGCACTACAAAACGAGTCTATAAATAAAACCAATATATCATTTCTTAATCATAACCCCATCAAAACCAAGTATTTCCTAATTATTCTTTCAGTGTCAAATGTATACCCGAGAGCTGACATTTCATTTTTCCAGGGTACCACTACCTCACATGGACTGAACTAGATGTACTCTTGCCCTTTCTCTGAAGAAAGACAGTACATCACCGCACAATGGTATCCAATTTGAAGATTAAAGGCAAAGGAAATTCTTTGGGAAAAAATGAAAATCCATCAAGCCGAAAATCTAAAATTAGTTCTACTTTCTAATAAAAAATACATAAAAGTGCATCATCAGAATAAGGAATTCTTATGCCAGTTTGTATTGCAAATTTTCCAAACAATGCATCAAACATAAACCAAATCCAGATGTCAATTATGAATACAAATATATCTTGAGGTTTATTTTTTTTAAAGGCAGTAATTTTTTTTAAAATAGTGAATGCAACTGTTGCTAACACAATAATAACAGTACTCCTGGCTTCACATACTAACCTGGACTTCCGATCAAGTGCTGATTAGCCCAGTGAGGGAGGGCACCAAACCCTAATCCACCTTCAGTCTCGTCTAGTCTTGCACCCTCCATTCTCCTTGTTTAGCATCTGAAGACGACAGGCTGAGCTGGCAGATATTGTCTATGGGCCCTGAGGTTGTTTTTACCGATTCAATCTCAGTTTTATTGAATTCTTGATAACCGGAATAGGGTTTGCAGGGAGAGCAGGGATGTCAGAAAGGTCTGTACTGGATGTTTTCTGAGGATGAAAGCAAAGAACACATATATCACCATCCAACCATAATCTAACAATGAGATGTATTTTCTACTGCTTTATTTCCTATTACTTCCTAAAAAAAAAAAAAATGGAACCTTATATAAGCAATGTATTACAACTTTGAAGAAAAACAGTTTGAGAAGTCAAGATGTAATCAAATAAGCACAAAGATTATCATAATATTCATTTTATATATGAAGTTTTCTAACTACATATATTTTAATACTTTACCAATAGAAAACTATTCAAATGTAGCTCTCAAAAACATGTTCCTTAAAGAACCTACATGTTTATGCCATTTTAAATTTGTGATACACTGTGATTTTTCCCACTCTAAATATATACTTTTGTTCAGAAAAAAAGGAAAGTCCACAGTATAATTATCAAGTTCATGTTAGTGTAAGTCTTTATAACACAGCTGTGATATTAGCTGGTACCGGAGCGCCCCCGTGTGGGAGAGTACTTGAAGATCACATTAAAAATTCTGCCTTCAGTAAATTTACTGTTAGAAATTCTAATGCTGTAAATTATAAAATTAAATCTATCTAATCGAGCAAAAATCTAACTATTCATTACATTGAGCAGATTAAATTAGAAGCCCTCTTAAACATTCAAAAATGGAGATAAATTATAAAATGTTTTATTATGGAAAATTCCAGAGATACTATGTAAGGAATTCCTGTGCATTCATTATCCAGTTGTGACTGTTAAATCAAAGCCAATCTCTTGTCCTCCCAATTGCAATTCCTGAATTACTATGAAACAATCTCCAAAGTTCTACCATTCATCTGTAAATATGTCAGGATGAACCTCAAAATAATAGACTCTTTATTACCACCTTCCCAGAAATAAGCACAGTCCTGATACCATGAAACAAAGTTTTAAAATCCATACAACCTGTAGTCTTTCTCTCAGTGGCTTTATAAGCAAAAAAAACCCCCAAAAAATCCCACCCTATTCATAGAAGTACCTAAAAACCTAATATCCATTGGGTCTTAATGATTGTAGGGATAAACTAAGAAAGACCAATCTATGAAAATAATTCTTTAAAAGTAACCACAATCGAAGTACAGTTTAAGTTTGTCCAGATATCAATATTATGCACATTTTCTCCTAGATTATCGAAGTAAAAAATACTTCATAAACTAAACTCCAAATTCATGTAACTGGAAGTTCAACACCCAACAAAACACATTTTAATATGATCACATTGCATCACACAGCTGCAAAGTTAGCAACGATGTATTAGTACAGAATACCATTAGCTAGCTCTTATTTTGTAGAGATCAGTCTACAAATATGATATCTACCTTAAAGAAAATATTTACTTTGTGTCAGTTGCACCAGGAATCACTTGGGTTTATTAAAAAGATTCAAGAAAACAATCATTTCACAACCAATGGAAGATTTGTAAATCAATGAAAAAAGATTAGATACCTAATGTAACTAACTGAAAATCCATACTGAAAACAGGTAAAATCACAATCAAATGACCATATTAGTCTCATGAACAAATCCATTAGGAATAATTTTTCATTTTTACTCTTTGATGCCAGGGATTTAGCTTGGCAATTCCAATTTCTGCCTGGCAAGCACAAGGTCCCAAATTCAATCCCTGGTACCACATAACACAACACCGGGCATGGTGGCTCACACCTGTAATCCCAACACTTGAGAGGCGTAGGAAGAAGGACTGCTATGAGTTTGAGGCTATATAGTGGAGTCCAGGGCCAGCCTGAACTACAAACTGAGACCCTATCTCAAAAAACCAAAAATTTAAAAAAAAAAATTTTTTTTACTCTTTAATATTTAAATGTTTGTAGGGCCAGGAATTAGGCTCAGTGGTGCAGTTATCTCCATGGCAAGCAAAGAGTCCCTGAGTCTGATTCCTGGTATCCAAAAAAAGTTAGTAATGTTTAAAGGAAGAATCACAGTGTTTTCTTTTTTTCTTTTTGAGACAGGGTCTCGCTTTGTAGTTCAGGCTGGCTCTGAGCTCACTATATAGCCCAGGCAAGCCTTGAACTCAGCAATCTGCCTGTCTCTGCCTCCCGAGTGCTGGGATGACAGGTGTGAGCCACCACACCCGGCATTGTGGTATGTGGTATTGATTGCTGGTGGGCATGAGTCTCCACGCCCAGCATTGTATGTGATTACCGGGGATCGAACTCAGGACCTTGCGCCTGCGAGGCAGGCGCCAGAACCACTGAGCTAACCCTCCGGCCCCACAGTGTTTTCTTTTGGTTTTGTTTTGAGACAGGGTCTTTTGCAGTTCAGGCTGGCCCTGAGCTCACTATGTAGCCCAGGCAAGCCTCGAACTCAGCAATCCTGTCTCTGCCTCCCGAGTGCTGGGATTACAGGTGTGAGGCACCATGCCCAGCTTGGTTCAATTTTTTGAGATAGGGTAATTGAAGGGCTCAAGCAATCCTCCTACCACAACCTCCCAAGTAGATGGGATTACAGGAATGTACATCATTCCTGGCTACTTAAAGAGTATTTTAACAGACAGGGAGGGACATGATATATCAGTTCCACCAAATCTAGGGCCTTTCCTTTACACTATAATAAATATACTTAATAGGCTAGCAAATACTTGTGCAAAGATAAGAGGCCAATACCAATGTTTTAATACAATACACCAATCTTAAGAATATTAACAAAATTCTTGTTTTTTGTACTTAGTACCTGAGAGGCCAACAGAGAAGCCGCTGTCTGAGTAGTTTCTGATTGAGTTGTACTTGTCTCTGTATCAAGTTGTTCCTGTGAGACAAAGAGGATGGGGAGGGGGGAAGAAAAGACTTAAAAAAGAATAAAAGAACATAACTGGGTCTGGTGTCTAATAACTAAGACAAACTGGAAGACAGGAGGGATCGAGAGAGAGACATGACTACATTACAAAATCATTTATTAAGCCTTGTTATTTGAACGTTTCAGATATTTCTATATGTCTATTTAACTCTTATAACGCATGGTCAAATTATTTCATGACTTTTCCACAAGCTCCAACCTGAGTGTTTTAAGTAAATAATTAAAGACATGTACAGGTACATTAGGAAATACTGTCCAGACAATAATTATAAAAAACTTAAACTCAAAGAACCCTCTTAACTGTGTATGGGGGTGGCTCATTTAATACTTTGTTTTGTTTTGTTTTTTGAGACAGAGTCTCGCTTTGTAGTTCAGGCTGGCTCTGACCTCACTATGTAGCCCAGGCAAGCTTCGAACTCAGCAATCCTCCTGTCTCTGCCTCCCGAGTGCTGGGATGACAGGCGTGAGCCACCACGCCCAGCTCATTTAATATGTTTAAGAAATTACTTACAGGCACAAAATTTGCTACACATATTAATTAGGTGACATCCCCCGTGTCCACATACAGATGCTACTGTAACTATCAGAAAACACAAAGTAGACCACAGCATTCTACTCCTCTTAACTAAGTAGTATGCAAAGAAAATTACAAATCAAAATAAGCACATAAACTTAAATTTCTATGAAAGTATGTATGCAAATATAAAACCATGAGATAACTAAGTTAAAAATGGGAAAAGTACAGCTTGTCTGGAAGACAACTTGGCAATTTGTATGAAGTTTCAAAATTAAGTATACTAGCTGCTCCGAAAATTCATTAGTTTAGCCAATATAAATGTGAAGGATGCTAGGAACAGTAGAAAGGCACAAATGTTTTTTAAAAGAGACAATTTCTAACAAGGAGGAGGTAGATATTAACAGCCTGCTATGAGGTCATTCATTGGTTTTTAGATCAATGATATGAACCTATTTTCTTGGTTCACAAAGTGACTTGAAAGTAGAAAGCACAGGATCAGTATTGTATGCACATGTAAGGGCACACACAAAGTACAAAGACACCAAAGAGTACAAATTAAAATAACATTACAGTTATTTGGGTAATTTAAGGGAAGGATGGGACTTTTCTAGTTTTTCTATAGCAAAGAGGTATTAACATTTAAAATCTTGCATATATTTATTACAATTTCTGAGAATATGACACTGACTCCACACATCACTTATCTCTACCCAGTCTCCCTCATTCAAGGTCCATGCTTCCTGGCTTCCAGCCAAAGCCTTGTGCTGAAAACAAGTTTTCTAATCATACTGTACTATCCAGCCTAACAGGGAGACAACGGTCTCATCACGGAAGCCCTAATCTTGCTTCCTGCAAGGACCACTTTAATGCTGCTACATTTTTCTGTGAAGTCATTTCTGCAGTCAAAAAGACCTCACTATTCTTGCCCCTTGAAGACCCCAACCATCCATCAATGACTTTAATTTCTTTAATACTATAATTACTTACATCTAAAAGATTATCTTCTCTGCTTAATTATAAGCTCTTCTAAAGGTTTGGAACCTATCTCACCACTGTATTCTATTCAGCTTTGGCATTAATTAACATCAAAAAGGAACAAATACTTCTGTAAAAACAGAGAAAAATCTACAGCATAAAATATAGTACAATACAGACATTTCTAACACATCTTCTGTACTCTAATTGTGTATGTATTCTAAAGGCTGAATTAGTATACCTTTGCTTCTGTTTTATCATGTCCACTCAAAGCAACACAGTTAGCATCTTCACTTGTTTCATCCTGTTTTTAAAAAAAAAAGCTTTATTCTCTAAAATGAAAAATTTAGATTATTTGCCAATCAATGCTTTACAAAAAATTCCAAACCTATAATCAAGCGTATTAAGACCAAATATAGCCTTAAAAGAGATCATAGCTAACCTTCTAAAAAGGACTTTTGAAAATCATCGCAACTTAAAAAAGACAATGCCAAAACCAGTAAATGCATGAAATAATCTTAGTAAGGGAGAATTCCCTAATACAACAATTTCAGATAGAAGGCACCATCACACCTGCTAGAGGACACCAACATATTAGCACATATAAAGCTTAAGAAATTCTTTAAAGAACACTTCTTCAGCTTTTCCAAAAGTAATTGACCACTGTGTGACACATATAGACCCTTTCCTTGTAAGATCAGTTATTAACACCTTAAAAAACACAAAGTTTGATATATTCTCCTTGACTCTTAGAAGCTATACTCACTATCCTCCCAGATCTATTTACTAAACAGAGTAAAACTTAATTTCAGTAATAGTTTTATGGGCTGGGGATTCAGTGGTTCTGGCATCTGCCTGGCAAGCACAAGGTTCTGAGTTCAATACCCAGTACCACATAGCACAATGCTGGGCGTGATGGCTGATGCCTGTAATCCCAGTACTTGGGAGACAGAGGCAAGAGGATTGCCATGAGTTCAAGGCTAGCCTGGGCTACACAGTGAGTTCAGGGCCAGCCTGAACTACAAAACTACTGATCTACCTGGAGACGCCCTGCCTCAAAAAAAAAAAAAAAAAGTTTGACTAAAAAGGTCAGAAACTATAGGCTTGCATATATATTAGAAAAAATTTAACTCCACAAAAAGTAACTCTTAATAAAGACCTTACTTATTACCAAGTTTTAAAATAGTGATGTCACAAAAAATAGTAATTGTCTATAGGACAATATGGACTTATTGTCAAAACTGGTGTGATAACCATTCTATAGTTGATTTTAAGAAGGCCTTATCTTAGATGCACACTTACATACTTCTGGTTAAAATTATACGCCTCAGTTTGCATCCAAACAATGGAGAACAGTGGGGGTTGCATAAATGAAACAAGGCTGGTCGTGAGGGAACTGCTGAAGCTAAAGGATGTAAATGCGCTAGCACATTATACTTGTGAATGAAATTTCCTGGACAAGTTTCTGAAATGGATAGCTTAGTCATATAATCTTGAGCCATCTTTTTTCCACTTTCACTCTGAACTTTCTATACATTTGAAAAACATTAGGACATATGCACATTAATCAGAACCAAACCACCTAAGCTCACTATATAGCCCAGGCAAGCCTCGAACTCAGCAATCCTCCTGTCTCTGCCTCCTGAGTGCTGGGATTACAGGCATGAGCCACCACGCCCGGCACTGTGGTATGTGGTATTGATGGCTGGTGGGTATGAGTCACATGCCCAGCATTGTATGTGATTATTGGGATTCAACTCAGGACCTTGCATTAGCAAGGCAGGCACCGGAACCACTGAGCTAAATCTCTAGCCCCAAAAAAGACTGATTTTAAGAGGATTTCAATGTCCTTGTATTTATATTACAACAAACTTCTTGAGCTCAGCAGCACACCATGGGACATAGGCCTCAGTTTTAGTTGTGGCTCTAACTCAAATTAGTAATCTACCTGGAAATGCCACTCTGCCTCAAGTTTCTCTGTTGAAAGATGCATTACCTATGTATGAAATAAACGATGACCCTTCTGTATCTCCACGTTGAGCCCAGCCTGGGCACCACAGCTACTTGGCAAGAACCTGTCTCTAAATAAATAAACAAACAGCTGGGGAGATACTGTACCTACTGCAAAGCTCTGGATTCAACCCTTCCAACGAGATGACATAAGAAATTGTAACGTACAGATTTTATTTAGCTCCACATGTGAGCAAAAAGAGTATCAGACAAGAGCGAGAGAGACAGAGAGAGAGACAGAGACAGAGACAGACAGACTAACCAAATGACCAACCGACAGACAGAAAGGGAGAAATACCAGGGAAATTTGAATAGACATAAGATATATATTAAGGAATTTAATTTCGGGGGAGGGACAATCATTATTTGTACATAATGAATTACGTGATATACAGATACTGCTTCTAACCAGTTAAAGACAAAGTACAAATCAAAAGGGATGACAAAGGAACAGGAATAGGCTAAGAGCTCATTACAACTGTTGTTATGTGGTAGATACAGATACAATGACCCTCTTTACATTCAAATATATTTTTAAGAGTATAAAACTTCATATTCTTGCCAATTGCTCACGCCTGTAACCCCAGCACTTGGGAGGCAGAGACAGGAGGATTGCTGAGTTCGAGGCTTGCCTGGGCTACACAGTGAGCTCAGGGCCAGCCTGAACCAGAAAGCGAGACCGTGTCTCCAAAAAACCCCAAAAAACCCCCAAAACTTTATATTCTTAATGCCTTTCTAAACTATGTAAGAAACATGAACATCATTCTACCAATAGAACTACAAACAAAATTACATACATGGATCGCTACATATTTATTTACTAAGAGCTCTCATTATGCCTTTTATAAATTAAACATTCAAAGGCTGAAGTTATTCTTACATATTCTTATTTAAGTTATTCTCACATATTTTGGTGAGAAGGACCAAACCTGAATGCTTCCAAAGTTTTGAGAATTCAAAATACTACCAACAGGCACAATGTGCAATTTATACAAAATCTAGTAGATCTTAAGATTACTACACATTATAATCTATAAGGCCAAGTTTAGAAGTTCCCCAGGTCTAACTTCTAGAAGGGCACTTTGATCCAAAGCTGCTAGAGGCTCTAAAATCTCTCAAAAAAATAAAGAGACAAAACAAAATCCCTGAAAATGGAATTCAACTGAGGATAAAAAAACACTGACTTAACAGTCAGGGTTTCAGGGCCCATTTTGTAATAAGATATACTATACCCATTTTCACTCATTTGGCATTATAGGAATGATGAAATTCAAATTATTCATTTTCATTTACACTTGCTATTTCAAAAAATAATTTCAAACAAAAGCATTCCATTAGAGGAAAAACTAATTTTCACCATTATTAATGATTATAATGGATGCCATAAGAAACCTAGACTATTTGTCCCATTCTAAAAAGTTCCTAAACAACAAAATTGTGGCCAAAAGTGACAATGGTAGGGTTCTTTGGTTGTTTTTTGAGACAAAGTCTTGCTAAGTAGTTCATTCAGGTTAGCCTTGAATTCACCTGAAGTCCAGGCTGCCCTCGAAAGTGGAGCAGCCTCCTGAGTGCTGGGATTACAGGCTTGCAATATCACACCTGCTGAAAATGACAATGGCATTTATGATTGTAGACTGAGATCTCTGGGCAGTGGTGAAGGACCCACTAATATGAAAACCATACCCTTTTTGAGTCTTTTATAAGGAAAGCAACAGAACAATGCTTAGCACACAGTTTCCAGTTAAATGCCCAGAAACCTTTAGTTCATCAATTCTTTAATAACACATATGGTACAAAAACTCCATTTATATCACAGAAGGAAAAAACCCCCAAAAAACAAAAACAACAAAACCCCACTGCCTGAAAGAGACATCAAAGACTCAATAAAACGTAGTTATTAAAAAATTAAGACAGATGGGTATGATGCACATGCTGACATTTCCAGCACTTTTAAAAGACAGAATGAAGCAGATCTCAAATTTAAGCCCAGTTCAGGCAACTTTAGCAAAACCCTATTCCAAAATAAAAAGGGCTGGTGCTATAACGCACACATATGAAAAAAGGATACAATTTTGTGCTATACAATACTTGCTTCAAAGGAACAAGAATACACCTCAATGGTACACCACTTACCTACCATACTCTAAGTCCTAGGCTCAATTCCAATCAACAGCAGGCATCCCTCCACCCACCCTAAACATACAGTCTAACCCAGAGAACAGGATTTATAAAGAGGTAGTTATTCAAAGAGTGGGAAAAGTGAGGAAAAACTATTAGGGACACAAAATTCCTTCTTTTGGAGACAGGATCTCACTTTATAGTTCAGGCTGGCCTTGAGTTCACTATGCAACCTAGGCAAGCCTCGAACTCAGCAATCCTCCTGCCTCTGCCTCCCTAGTATTGGGATGACCCGTGTGAGCCACCACGCCTGGTACTGTGGTGTGTGGTACTGACTGCTGGTGGGTGTGAGTCACCATGCCCGGTATTGTATGTGGTTACCGGGGATAGAACTCAGGACCTTGCGCTTGCTAGGCAGGCGCTGGAACCAATGAGCTAAATCTCTGGCCCACAAATAAAATTCTTCTAAATGTATTGCTTCTCACTTCTGGCTTACAAGGCTTTTTTCTTCTGCACTTAAGAAAATATAACATGGTGCTGTTATGGCTAATGTACTTTTTCTATTTGTGTGTGAATGGGGGGATGTGTACATATACACAGATACCTCTTCTGTTTTGGATTTCTTGGGACTCTCTTCTTTATGAGGTGAGGATGTCCTCTTGACTCCTGCTACAGGATTAGGTATTTTTGTTGCTGCATTTCCTGAAGGTCTAGGTGGTGGGTTTACCAGACGTGTTGTGGAAACAACTCTGGAGACTGTAGGCTTTGGTGGTGGTGAAATGGCTGGCTGTGTGGCAGTTTGAGGAATGCTTTCACTCGATGTACCTAAACAGTAAGTACACCAAAAATGAAAATAATCTTATCAACATTAAGTCACAAGCTTTTCTCTGATTTGATGAAAATCTTTACATACAATAGCACGAGCTCCAACTTAATCACAAACCCATTTTTTTCAAAATGAAGGTTAAAGCCAATTATCATGTAAGAATTCTCTGAAACGTCATAGCAGTTTCTTACCCCCTGAGCTGTCACTGGAATTTGTTTGTGGCACGGAGACTTCAGGAGACTGGACGTTGGTCACAGATGCTGCCGTCACAGCTGGAGCAGGACTGTTTCTGCTAATAAAAGAAAATCCCTCCAGATGAGTTAAATATTTAAAAGCAAATACAAAATGAGGCACAAAATTAAAAAATAATTTTTAATGTATGTAGGTCTAAAAGATTCTTTGATTTTCCTTCATACACATATGGTTCTATAACTGACAATAAAATATAACCAACAATCAAAAGGAAACAGTCTATAAAGCAGCACCAACCAGGAGAACTGTGATGAAGGAAATGGTATCATCTGTGTTATTCAATATGCTGGCCATTATTCTGGCTATTTTATGTTTGCAATATGACTTGTGAGAAACTGAGCATTTAATTTTATTTAGTACTAAATTGCCAGGCATGATCAGTGAGTGTCACATTGGACAGAATGGTTCTAAAAGATTCTGTTTGTAACTGATCTGGAGTACAACAGAATCCAATTTTAAGAAGAGCAGAAGTTGAGCGTGGTGGCACACACCTGTAATCCCAGCTACACTGGATGCTTAGGCAAGTGGATATGAAGTATGAAGCTATCCTGGACAATAAGTAAAACTCTTACTCTGTCTAAAAATAAGAAAACGGAGGCTGGGGATTTATCTCGGTGGTTCCAGTGCCTGCTTTGCAAGTGCATGATCCCGAGTTCGATCCCCAGTACCAAAAATAAATAAATAAAAATAGGAAAATGAAAAAGAGCTTGTTATTTAGCTCAGTGCAAGGAGCTAGATTCTACCCAGAGAGAGCAAGAAGAGGAGAGAGGGAAGAGACAGGGAGCATATGTGTGTGCATGTGTGCTGGTGGTTAATGCTTTGTGAGTAGGAAATTGTTTGAAAATTACAAATAACATGTTCAGCTTTGCAGTCTTCAAATTACTCAAATTAGCTTAAAAACACTTCATGCATAAAGTCCAAAGCAAAATACCACTTTACTCACCTACTACACCTAGGCACTGTCTATGTCAACTTTCCTTGGGGAATCATCCCAAACTGCATCTCTGCCATTAGTTATACGACAGTCCAACTTCTAAATGTTTTTCAAAAAATGAAATACACAATATATCTATTCCTCTTGTTTGGAACTGGGGACTGAACTCAGGACCCTGAGCTTGTAATGCAGTTTGGCACCACTGAGCTATAGCCCCCAGCCTGGCATATGTTGGTTTTTTTGGAGACAGGATCTCGCTTTGTAGTTCAGGCTGGCCCTGAGCTCACTATGCAGCCCAGGCAAGCCTCAAATTCAGCAGTCCTCCTATCTCTGCCTCGCAAATGCTGGGATTACAGGCGTGAGCTACCACACTAGGCACTGTGGTATGTGGTACTGATTGCTGATAGGCATGAGTCACCACGTCCAGCATTGTTTTATGTGGTTACTGGGATTGAACTCAGGACCTTGCACTTGCAAGGCAGGCGCTGGAACCACTGGCATATGGTTTTTTTTTTTTGGAGACAGGGTCTCACTTTGTATTCAGGCTGGCCCTGAGCTCACTATGTAGCCTAGGCAAGCCTGGAATTCAGCAATCTTCCTGCCTCTGTCTCCTGAGTGCTGGAATTACAGGTGTGAGCTACCACACCAGGCACTGTGTTATATGGTACTGACTGCTGGTGGGCATGCGTCACCATGCTCAGCATTGTATGTGTTTACCGGGGATCAAATTCAGGACCTTCCGCTTGTGAGGCAGGCGCCAAAACCACTAAGCTAAATCTCCGGCCCTGGCATATGTATTTTTAAAAGGTCTCAAATTTGTGCTCGCTTCGGAAGCACATATACTAAAAGGTCTCAAATTTAACTGTCAACTTATTAACAAAGCTAATCGGCATAACCATTACAGCTGAAAATACTAACGTTAATATGAAAACCTCTCTTGCAAATATGGGTATAGTGGAAAAAAGCAGAAGAATTTCTAGAAGGATTCACTATAATAAAGAAACTAAATACAATACAACTTCATTACTGCAATTTTTACTGCCACAGATATACACTCCTTTCAAGTGTTTTTTTGTTGTTTTGAGACAGGATAAACTAGGTACTCTAGTCTGGCCTCTAACTCAGGGCAATTCTTCTGGCTTAGCCTCTTAAGTGCTAGGATTACAGGTGTGAGCCACCATACCTGGCTCAAACAATATTTTTAACAACTTTAACTATTTCTAATGAGATGCTTAATTTTTCTAGAAGTTTCTTTAACTAAAACCATGACATAGAGCCCTTTAGTTTCTTAATAAGACCGCTAATGGTTTCAGAGGTACATTCTCCTATGTATATAAGCAGCTCTAGGACAGAACGGGAGGATTGTACTTTTACTATTCTCCTTTGCATGCTACACAGCTCAATACACCTGTAGCTAAGTACATAAATAGAGGTGACGGGGAAAAGCACTAATATTCATCCATAAATCAAGGTATATTGATCTCAGAAATGAAATACAAGTATATACATTAGGATAAAACTAAAAATTACTATCCTCAAAAGAGGAGTTACTTTATTTTTAAATAGTAGAAGGTAAAATAGAAATAACATTCTAATTGTATGACTTAATGGTCACAACGATGTATCTTAATTTGTTTCACCTACAGCCACTAGATACTGCGAATGTCTCCTTACCCCTGAGAGCTGCCAGAGCTGTTCAATGGACTGGTCTTTGTAGCACTGGTGGGTGAAGGCACAGACATGCTGTTGTCACTGTCCATAGACAAGTCAAGGCTGCTGTCATTCAGAGCTGTCAATTTTACTCCTTCTGTTGAGTGCTGCAATTGACAAGATATTTCACTAAATACAATTTCACACATGACTTTGAAATATGAACACTTTTAATTGACATGTACCTATTAAAAATGAAAAATCATTAAGTTTATGACTAAGTGCTATGCTAATTATAAATGGTAAAGATTTGGGAATCACATATTTCTTAAGTTTTGATAGAAAACTAGACAAGAATGCTAAATAAAGCATATATACAGACTGGAAGACAATCCAAATTAAAAACCACTATAAATATGAAAATATAAGAATATTGAACAAGTGGACTACACAATACATACATAAGACTTTAATATTCCTGATACTAGCAATGATCACCTCTGGTTACAGGGATGAGAATGGTTTTGTGGTTATAATCTCAGAGCGGAAAAGATAGACTGACAACACCTTGAGCTATGAGGCTCATGAAATCTTCCCACCCCAGCCTCTCAAGTATCTGTGATTTTAGGTGCATACCACCATACCTGGGCATTACTTACTGATTTTTTATTACCTCATAATGAACAAAAATGCTATATAATTTTTTAAAATCTTCTCATCATTATTTATCAAATAAACTCTCAAAACCAAGAAATTTCAGTACTCTAATTGCAATTTAGATTTTAACATATTTATCAGTCTATCAGTCTACTAATTATCCTGTGAAAAATACCAAAAGGAAAATTAAACCTAATATTGCCACATAGAACTGAATGTTAGTTCTGCTTCTTACAACAAAATGAAACAAAACACAGCACTCCAAAACAGAAAACGCAGAAAATAAAAAATCTATGGATGGTTTCACAGAATTAAATTGAAACCAGAAGCCACATAGTTTTACATTTTGTTAGCAAGCACTACTACAATATTACACTGATTGCTCTGGTTTCACTCTTTTCCCAGAATACACTCAGCCTGTGTCTCCTTCATTACAGAAATCATATGGATTGTGTGCATATGCTTTGCACTTTGGGCTTTTCCCCTTTACTGGCAGGACTCACACTCAGGCTAGTGTATGCTCAGCAAACGCTCTATCACCACCAAACGATACCATGGCCCTCAAACAAGAAACATTTTAGTGGAAATTATGTACAATGTTAGCAAAGATTCCAAATAATCTCTGCTCATCAGTTCCTGAAATGACAAGATATTCTTTGATTTAGTAATAAGGAAGCCCCTTATGGAAACAAAAAGGATCAAATGGGAAAGATGAGATTTGATATAAGAGGACAGTTAATAATGCCATTTGTTTATAAAATCATTTGTAAAACAAAGTATCTAATATTCTAAATATGAGTATTTCCAAAAAAGAGAATATTTCCTACTTTAACACATTCACAAACTTTACTCTTCACCTGATGTAAGAATTTGTTTACTAAGTATATTCTGTTTAATTAGTTACCAACCTTACCAAACACCTGTGACACACTGGATTAACATGTGTAAATGTGACTGTAACTGCTTGTTCTAAAAACAAAACAGCATTCCACTTTGCCCAGTTCTGTGTCTCTATCAAGTGTAGTAGAAGAGGCCTAAAAGCCAAACATTAAGTATTCTAAAAGTAAATAGGACAAAGAGCATACTGCAGAAAAACAAATTCTCACACTTTTCAATGAGACCTAGATCCAATTCATAGCTTATCCTGTGAGACTTTGGGTTAGTTTCTCAACTGTTCTGTTTCTCCTGTGAGTCTATAGCTAGGAGTTTCTGGAATATTAAATACAAAAAAGACTGGTATAGTACTTTACGAATAGAAATAAGCACAGTGGTTATGGTAGTAAATGCCTATAATCTCAGAAATTTGGGAGACTGAGCCAAGAGGATTTCACTGAGTTCAACACCAGCCTGAACTACAAAGCTTAGTACCTGTCTCAGAGTACTAAAACAAAACAAATACAACTATCATGGTTGAGGCTTCTAGACACTTACTGCTTATACAAAGAAGAAAGCTAGGCCAGACATGGTGGCGGATACTTGTAATCAGAGCCCTTGGTAGGCTGAAGCAGAGGACTGCCACAAGATCAAGGCTAGTTTCAACTAACAGTGAGTTTAAGGGCAGACAAACAAGACCCTGTCTCCAAAAAACAAAACAAAACAAACATACAAAACAAAACAAAAGCAGTGCTATTGTAATATTGGAAGCTAGAAAATAATCTAAATTATTTCATATGCCTGCCTGACAAGTGCAAAGTCCTGAGTTCAATAACCGGCACAAAAAGGTAGGTGGGGCACGGGCCGCAGATAATGGGCTGCATATATTGTTCAGTGGTACTGTGGCTTGCCTGGCAAGCCCAAGGTTCTGAGTTCAATCCCCTGATATGACAATGAAAGGAAGGGAGGGAGGGAGCGAAGAAACTAAGCAGCAACTAAAATACATTACACATTAATACCAAGTATTGAAAAATTACATTAATTACTTCATTTGATAATTTTTTTTTTTCCTTTTTGGAGACAAGGTCTTGCTTTATAGTTCAGGCTGGCCCTGAGCTCACTATGTAGCCCAGGCAAGCCACAGCGAACTCAGCAATCCTCCTGTCTCTGCCTGCTGAGTGCTGGGATTACAGGTGTGAGTCACCACGCCCAGCATTGTATGTGGTTTCCCGGGATCGAACTCAGGACCTTGTGCTTGTGAGGCAGGTGCAGGAACCACTGAGCTAACCCTCCGGCCCTCATTTGATAATTTTTAACAGAAAATTCCTGATCATTAATAATTCTCTTTAGAGAATTAGATGGCTAGTTCTACTAGAAAATACTAATTTAACAGTCAGAACATACTAAAATTCACTTAAGCCAGGCTTGGTGGTGCTTATACAGTGGGAGGTTGAGGCAGGAATATTACAAAATTGAGGCCAGCCTGCACAGGTAACTTAGAAAGACCTTGTCTCAAACATAAAACATAAAAACAAGGGCTAAGAATGTATCTCACTATAAAAGTCCTGGGTTCAACTCTAGTACCAAAAACTTCAGTTATAGTTGTTTCAAATAATAGTACTGTCAATCAGTAGTAAGAATTTGACAGAGTGCCGGCTTAGTATGCATGTACTACCTGCACGTATGCATGTATGGCCCTCAGTTCTACCTCCAGCATTGTAAATAAGTACATAAAAATAATACAATGAAGGACAATAGGAAGGCAAAGTTTAACATAACATTAAAATGACTCAACAGTATATCTTTTTTTTTTTTTTTTGAGACAGGGTCTCACTTTGCAGTTCAGGCTAGCCTTGAGCTCACTATTAGCCCAGGCAAGCCTCGAACTCAGCAATCCTCCTGCCTCTGCCTCCCGAGTGCTGGGATTACAGCTGTGAGCCACCATGTCCGGCACTGTGGCATGTGGTATTGATGGCTGGTGGGCATGAGTCACCATACCCAGCATTGTTACTGGGGATCGAACTCAGGGCCTTGCACTTGCGAGGCAGGCACCGGAACCACTGAACTAAATCTCCGGCCTTAAACCATAAATCTTTTTTTTTGCTTTTTCAGACAGGGTCTCGCTTTCTAGTTCAGGCTGGCCCTGAGCTCACTATGTAGCCCAGGCAAGACTCGAACTCAGCAATCCTCCTGCCTCTGCCTCCTGAGTGCTGGGATTACAGGCGTGAGCCACCACACCCGGCATCGTGGTATGCAGTGTTGATTGTTGGTGGGCGTGTCTCCACGCCCAGCATTATATGTGGTTACCGGGGGTCGAACTCAGGACCTTGCGCTTGCGAGGCAGGCGCCGGAACCACCGAGCTAACCCTCCGGCCCCCTAGACCGTAACCTTGTTATGTACATACATTACTATAAATAATACATTTTGGTCACTTTCTAGATTAATTAATTCATGAATAATTGTGGTAAGCCAAGTTTTTTTCCTCTAGTGATGACATTTTTAAGTATCATCACATTCTGAGGGTACAGTTCACTGGTATATTGCCTGTCTAGTATGTGCAAGGCCTGGGTTCAATCTCCAGTATCCCCAAAAAAGAAAAGACCAAGAAAGCTTTCATTTGAAATACTTCCCCCAGACTTGGGTGGCTGTTGCTAAGTTCTGAAAGGTAGCACCAGTAGCAGTACAGGAAGCTCCCATAACCATTCCCTATGTACCAGCACCTACACCAGTCTCCATGGACTGACTCATTTAATCATCATGCAATACTTAATGAGACAGGTAGAAAAAAATTATCCCAATTTTAGCTATTAAAAAAAAAAAATCAAGAACAGATGTTTGTTGCCTAACTATTACAGACAAGAAACAGCACAGCCCGAGCCTAAACTAGTGAGTCTAACTCTGGAGTCCTTGTACTTAACTTTCATGACTCTGTACCATAATACACTCTCGCTGATGCATACATACTTTTATTCATCCTCTCTCTCAAATATATTACTTTGTACATTTTTAAGCTTGTAAACTTAATATACAAGTATCAAGTCATACATAAACATCTGTGCTCTTAATGAGACTGTAGTTCATGTATTTTTCACTGGTGTGTACTACAAGGTTTTTAATTTCATTATGGGAATATGTCAACAAACTTATCTTTTATTTTATGAGATGGGATCTCACTATGCGGTGCAACCAGCCTCAAACTCGTGGACTCAAGTGACCCTTCTGACTCAGCCTCCTGCAAAGATGGGACTACAACAATATGGCTCCAAACCCAGCAAGCTGTTTTTTGAAATCAATTCAAAAACAAACGATGCTGTTATTATGCATTAAAATTCCTACTATGCCCACTATTGAGCCCAAAGAAGGAAAAACTGGCTCAAAGTTACTTAAAAGAAAGCACTAAATCAAAAACAACGTACTGCAAAATTTTACCTCTGGTGACTTCCAATAGTCCTTTAAAACCAATAAATTCTAATTTTTTTTTTTTTTTTTTTTTTTTTTGAGACAGGGTCTTGCTTTGTAGTTCAGGCTGGCCCTGAGCTCACTATGGTGCCCAGGCAAGCCGCCGCGAACTCAGCAATCCTCCTGTCCCTGCCTCCCGAGTGCTGGGATGACAGGCGTGAGCCACCACGTCCGTCAGGCATTGTGGTATGTGGTATGTGGTATTGTTGGTGGGCGTGTCTCCAAGGCCAGCATTATATGTGGTTACAGGGGATCGAACTCAGGTCCTTGTGCTTGCGATGCAGGCGCCGGAACCACTGAGCTAACCCTCCGGCCCAATAAATTCTGATTTTTAAATAATATATTTTCCTGCATTTATCAAAGACAGTGATTTCATTTTTAAAAGCATTTAATTTAATTAGATGTAATTTGGGTAACTCAATTTTATTTATTTTTTAAAGGAGAGGAGGCTATAATCCTAGGACTCAAGAGGCAGAGATAGACCTCCTGAGATAAGCGTGGATTACAAAGTATGGTCAAGGCCATTTGGAGGTACATAGTTAAGACCTTGTCTTAAAACAACCAATCAATCAATGAATCAAGAGGAATTCATGTAGAATTCAACATTCATGGAGAATTTTAAAATACTTTAAAAGACTTGCCTGGGAATGTCAGCACAAATCTGTAATCCCAGCCCACAGAATGCTGAGGCAGGCCAGCCTGGCAACATAGTGATTTCAGGGCCAGCCTAAACTACAAAGTGAGACCCTATCTCAGTCAATCAATAAATGGATGGATGAATGGATGGGGAGAAGGACAGTGAAAGTAATCGCTATGTGTTATAAACACAGACTATTAAAAATTTTAAAATAATAATGAGTCTGGGTGTATACAAAATAAGGATATGAAGTATCATTACCAGTTGATGTTTGAGGCAAGTATAGCCAAAAAAACTGTACACGCCTATAGTCCCATCACTCAGGAAGGAGGCCTAAAGCAGAAGGGCTGCCATGAGTTCAAGGGCGGTTTGGGCTACGTAGTAAGGTCAAGGCCCACCTGAACTACATAGAGGGACCCTGCATCAAAAACATAAACAAAACTCAAAAAAGAAAAAGAAAACTGATACAGCAAGTTTTTACATAATAGAGCTGCTCATATAAAACAGGGTTTTTAAATGCTACCATCTATTTCAGGTCTATTAATCTAAATTCCAAAATACTGATAGGATAGGTGCACAAAACATGTTAGTAAGGCTGTGGTAAGTACTCTCTAAGTTTACCTTTTTCTTTTTCTGAAGCACATGATTAGGTAGTAGTTGATGGAGTTGCTTTCTTTTTACATGCATTGCAGCAATTTTCATATCCACCTCAAACATCTTGCTGTTTATTGCTTGCCTATAAACTATACAATTAGACATTGTTACAAGAAATAGAAACATTATAATAAAGTCAAGTTTAAATTTACTGAGGAAATAGGGACTTATTCGAAGTAGGGATCCTTATTCCCATCAACACTGTGTATTTACAGAATTATCAACTCAAGACATATCCCTAAACTAACTCATTGTCTGGACAAACTTTGATTTACCATAATAATGAATAAAACCAAAAAGTACACTCAATCTTCTAGTGTACTAATTCTTTACCTAGCTCTTATGGTAGCAACTTTAAAGAGTAACCCTTTTAAAAACATCAGAATTACAGGACAAGGATTCAAAAATCCCTTCCCTTTCATGCTACGAACATAATTTAAAATTTTACTCCCAGTACGTTAAAACAGGTATTAAGTCAAATTTATTAAACTCTACCTAAAGATACCTTTTTAAGAATCTGTAAGATAAAATTTAAAGTGATGGTACACTTTCTATTATAAAGGTAAAAGGTTCAAATAGATTTATGCCACAAATAAATACTTTACTTATTATTTATTTATGCTACAACAAATACAACCACCTAGATTCCAGGGCCCCAAAATGGGAAAAATCATTTATACAATAAATATTGAGCATCTAAACTGAAACTGTATTTATGAAGTTGTAAAAACTGAAGCTGTAACAGCGAATAAAGGAGACCAAAAGACTTTAAGAGTCTACATTCTAGTGAAGAGAATGAACAAAGATTAAAAGTATATTCCATGCTCAATGGTAGTAAGTATGATGGAGAAAAACTGAAGAGGGAACAGGACAAGGACTCAGCCTCAAAGCTGAGTTAACACCTGACCAAAGACTTAAATGACTAGGACAAAGTGAGTTGACAGTATCTAGAGGAACAGCATTTCAGGGTAAGTAAACATGAAAAACCAGATGGCCTAAGCAGGAAAATATTGCCTGAACAATTGAGAAACAAAAGAAGAAAATGAAAAAAGGCTAGGTTAGTAGAGATCCATAATCCCTCTTCTGCAAAATCCAAATGCTTCCAACACAAGCAGTTTTTCCTTAAGATCATTAGCAGAACTTATCTGCAAACAAATCTGTGATCTATTTGTGGTTATTGGCCTTTAACTTTTGCTTCTATGAATCCAACTGCTCCTTACAAAAACTTTCTGATTACCGAGTGCTGCTCCAGTTCTTGCTTGCAATTTTACTACCTTTCTGGCACTAGATACCAGAGGATTATGAACTTTTAATAATGTCAGAGAAGGTAAAAATGATGAAGCCAAGCCAGGCAGAAGCCAAGGTGTGGACTGGGAACAAGATGGGTTGTAATGAAGTAGTCATTATAGGTTTTAATGGACAACACATGATTTGGCTTAAAAGTAGCATTTGGAAGCTAGGTGAGAATATAGGGGCAGGAGAGAAAAGCCGTGGCTAGGAAAATAATCCAACAGAACAATAAAAATGGTTTGAAGTAGCATTAGAAATAACCAAGTAAAAATCTCAATGTGCTCTTCAAGAGGCCAAACTTACTTCCTAACGGAGTAACACTAAGTAGTGAAAAAACACTCAAATGACTTCACAATTTCTAACATAACATCTAAACTACTGAAGCAGTAGGTAAATCAGGGATTTAGCTCAGTGAGACCACACCTGCCTTACAAGTAACAAGCAAAAGATGTTGAGTTTGATTTCCGGGCCTGCAAAAACAAACAAAAAATCACATCAAGGGTTCCACTAAAATGCTCCAAAATACAAAACTGATTTCTCTCCCCCAAAACCTAAAAGGTCTGTGGAAAAAAAAAAAATCTATGATTCAGTAGTACAATCATTTAATGAGCATCTTAACCTAGATGAAATGTACAAAATTTATATTCTAATTCAAGCATCTGTCCAGAGTTTGTTCATCAACAGATTGGGTTGACGGCATTTTTACTTCAAAATAAGGACTTCAGTGGCACTTAAAAGGAGCACCACCCCCTAGCTGGCATCTTGATCTATAGGGATGCTTCTGTGTCACATGTAAGTCACACCCTTTGGTGTGGACTGTTTCACCCAGAGAACCGCACTACTCTGCACCTACTTTCCTTAACAATGAAAATTTACTGGGCAATTCTTTGAATGAATAACTAATTTTACATAAGACCCCAAGTACTTTAAAGCTGTCAAGAAAAAAAAAACTACGTATCAAATTGAGGTCAACCTGGAGAGTACAGCTGAGCAGCAGAGAGTATACTAGCATGTGCAAGGTCCTGAGTAGACTCCCAAGCACCAATTAAGAGAAAAGAAAATCAGTGTGGGCACTCCTCCGAAAGCTAAAAATTCCCTTTGACCCAGCTATGCCTCTTCTGGTATCTTCCCGAAAGAGTTAAAGTCATGATACTATTGGTGTACATGTTATTTATAAGAATCAACAGATGAATGGATAAAGAAAATACACACAATAGAGTATTACTTTGCCACAGAGAAATATATGTGAGGCATTCACAGGCAAATAAACACAATTTGAGAAATATGTCAGATATATAAACTTACTTAGTTTTCTCTTCTGTGAGCAACTGAAATATATATACATACATATACATATATTTATATACATATACATATATATGGAGAGAAAGCAAAAACGAAGTAGAACAGAGGGTAGGGAGAGGACCAAATAGTTTCTCAAATTAATTCCATTTTTTCAAAAACATTCACTTTGTATAGTAATTTATAATCACTTATATTACTAGTTTAAGATCATAGGAAAGCAAGTTTTGTGCTTTTTTAATCTGCTTGCTTCTATGTTAGTAAGTCTGTTTTGTCCATAATCTGGACTGTAACATTTTGGACATTCTTTTAAGATTATGATACACAGGGGCTGGGGATTTAGCTCAGTGGTTCCTTGAAAGGGCAAGGTCCTGAGTTTGATGCACAGTACCACACAGCACAATGCTGGGCATGGTGGCTCAAGCCTGTAATCCCAGCACCTGAGAGGCAGAGGCAGGAGGACTGCTGTGAATTTGAGACTAGCCTGGGCTACATAGTGAGCTCAGGACCAGCCTGAACTACAAAGTGAGACAGTGTCTCAAAAACAAGAAAAAAGATTAGGATGCACTGTTACCATTGTTCTCTAATTATTTTGTTATGAAATTTTTTCATAGAAGAGTGCTTTTATATCTACTTGTATTATTGTGCTAAATATGAAAATGAAAAAAAATCTCCTTTCCTTCTCTATCCTATTTCTATCATACTACTAATGGCAATACTGCAGATAGTTATCAGAATTACCACAAATAACACCCACCCTAAGGAATTCATAATTAGCACTGCTAGATGTTCTACGTCAAGGTTCAGCCACTTGATTTCTTAAATCATCTTGTACTGTCACTACCCGAGCATTTATGATGAAATCCATACAACAGTCAGTGCTCATCCAGAGGCAGTGTGGGCCAAACCTCCATGAATCTAAACCTACAATACAACAGCACTACAACCCTTTCTCTACTATGGTTCTTCCTACACTTATATCCCTAGGTTGAAGTTCAATTTATAAAGGATAAACAGTAAAACATTCACAGAAGCTAATACAAAAAAGGAACAATTTTAACAATTTATTGTAATAGGTGAAGGTGGTCTCCCCATATCCTACTGTACCATGCTCACCTTCTGATATGTGCCGATGTAACATGACATGCCACCTCCATGACCCAGGAAGCAGCTCAGGGATTTGGCTACTAAGTCAGGGTTACTTGAATTTAACAATAGCAACATGGTGACTGTCTGGCAACCTAGAACTTCATTGTCTACAATACAGCTTCACTATGCTACTCAGCACAACTTAAAATTTGTGAATTATTTCTGTACTATTTACAGGCAGTGCCAGACGGTGCTTCAGGCTGAATCAAACTAGAAAAGGAGAACTGGAGACAAGGGGAGACTACTGTATTCTTTTCATTTGTCTTTTACATCACAGTGTTTAATACTGAAATTTCTTTCCTTCCTTCTTTTTCAGTACTACAGATCAAACCCATGGCCTTAGAGATACCAGGCAAGCACTTTACGACTAAGCTACAACCCAAGCCCTTTTGTTAAAATTTTATTTTTGAAACAGTGTTGTGCAGGCTGACATTAAAACTTGCAATCCTCCTCCCTCAGGCTCCCAAATACCTAGGTTCATAGGCATGCTACACCCAACCCATTTAGCTTTTTAACAGATTACCTCCCATTTTTTTACTTAGTAGGTAAAAACGATATTAAATACAATGCTTACAAGACAAAACTCATAGATGACAGCAGAAAATGCCATTTACTAAAATTTTTTATATTGGAATACTTCAAAGAGAACAGAATTTAGTCCTTCTCAAAAATATTTGTATGTGTTCACTAGTCCTTTGAGAAGCTATGCATCTCAAAACAGCCTTCTACTCTGTCAACTACATCTACCATTCAGTCTTTAGTTAAAACATATACTTTTATCTCCGGCTATAAGTAAACCTAAAACATAGACTCACCCTGTATCTCACCTATGAGTTAACACTTAGATCTGTATTTCACACATCCGAAAAACTTTCAGCTAGTACAATTCAGTTTCACAGATTTCTAAGGTCCAAGATGATGACAAGAGTCAGAAATATCTCATCTTCTAAACATCACTTCTAACATTAATGTTGTTTTTAATTTCACATGGAATTGTGGATGGATTTTAAAATGGTTCTACTTAACTTTCAAAGGACTATCATAATAAAGGTAATTTATATATCAGGTATTTTTTATCAGAATTTGCAACCAACCCAAAACCAACAAGATTTTATAACCATTGTTCAACATTCTCAAATAATGTCAACAGTTATTATAAACGTAGTTATTGTGTACATCAAAACAGATTTAAAATGCAAGCATCAAAATATTCTGATTATCCAAGTAGAGACATACCTGTATCTGTGAAAGACTGAATATCATAGGTGAGATCAACACTGAGATTTTCAGAATTTTCTGTTTTTTTAAACACTAACCCAATCACCCACATTGTACGAAATTCTTCCCTGCAAAGAAGAGCATCATATCAGGATTCATAAAAATATCATGAGCTATCAATGAGTTGACAACTTGGGCTGTGGAAAACTCTGTATTACAAATGCGTGGAAAACTTAAGCTCGAAGACCAGACTCAATCAAAACTCAAAGTCTTACCTAATGACTCTTCACCACAATTCTATTACTACATAAGAAATCACACTTCCAGAACAAGCATATTCATTTTCCAAAATGTTTTTAAAATAAAATAGCAAAGGCACTAGAATTAAAGCTGTAAAGATTCAAATAATCAAAATATGCTACAGGGCTGGAGATATAACTCAGTAATTCCAGTGCCTGCCTGACAAGCACAGGTCCTGAGTTTGATCCCAGTAACCACATACAAAAATACTGGGCATGGTGATTCACGCCCACCAGCAATCATTACCATGAACCACAATGCCGGGCATGGTGGCTCACACCTGGAATCCCAGCACTTGGGAGACAGAGGCAGGAGGATTGCTGAGTTCAAGGCTTACCTGGGCTACATAATGAGCTCAGGACCAGCCTGAACTACAAAGTGAGACCCTGTCTCCAAAAAAAAAAATACAGTAACAATCTTTTCACTTATATTTTTCAATCATTCTTTGATATTTATCCTATAAAACTTTATAACTAGTATTCCACTACTTCTCCAAATACAAAAAAGATAGTCTCAAAGAATTAACAGCAACAATAAAACCAGCAAGTAATCTATACAAAATTCTCAAAGAAAAAATAAGTCTATTTTTATTCCCATCTCTTCAAAATAGTCCATTATCCATCACAGATCAGATTTTTGCAAGGTCAAATAAAAATATATTCCAGTAGGGCCAGAGATTTAGCTCAGTGATTCCAGTGCCTGCCTCACAAGCGCAAGGTCCTGAGTTTGATCCCCGGTAACCACATATAATGCGGTGTGGTGACTCACGCCCACCAGCAATCAGTACCACACAGCACAGTGCCGGGCGTGGTGGCTCACACCTGTAATCCTAGCACTCAGGAGGCAGAGGCAGGAGGACTGCTGAGTTCTAGGCTTGCCTGGGCTACATACTGAGCTCAGGGCCAGCCTGAACTACAAAGCGAGACCCTGTCTCAAAAAAAAAAAAAAAAATATACACACACACACACACACACATAGATTCCAGTAAATAAAGCAAATAAAAAATATATTCCAGTAAATAAATCTGATATAGCAAGTACACTGTAAACAAAAATGTTAAGAGATACTAAAAACAGTACTACAACAGATCTGCACCATGTGAACTCTACTTAATAGCACCTGACCATTTGAAGTATCATTAGAGAAAAAATTTTATTTCAGCGCCTATTTTTAAAAGATAACCTCTTCAAATTTTCTGATCAGGAAGAAAACTAAGTTATGAAATTTAAATGTTTTGAGTTACATATAATCAACAGAATAATGATGAGTTCTATAAATTGCCTGCATGTGTCTATGGATAAAGCTGAAAGAGTGGAAAATAAGATTCATCAAAAGGCGGCTTACTTGTCAGGATTTTCTTTGGGTGCCGGAAATGACTGGGGATTCACATGAGCCAATGTAATAAATTCATTCTTCTCCAAGCTTCCAACCAGGATTCGGATTTTTGATTCCACCAAGCCCACCCTGAACAAATGTCACTTATTATTAATGAAAGTTTTGGTTGTTTATTTTTTAAAAAATCAAAAGCACAAATCAAATGCTTATGTAAAAAACATGAAGATCATATTCAACTTAAAATGTACAGCAAGGCAAGTTCAACTGGATGAACTATTGCCACCCTCATAAACTCAAAAGCGTTGTGCTCTACAGCAAAAGGCTTAAATGAGGGGAAAAGAGAGTTAATGCACACACTCCACCAAGTCAGGAAGGTTACAAGGTATTTCCACAAACATGTAAGTGAATGCCAAAATGTAGGATAGGTAACGTGAAATAGAAATAAAATATGCAAAAGGGAAAGGCAGGTAGGGGAAAGTAAAGGGAAAGAAAATATTTGATAGTTTAAAAAAAGGAAACAAAACTTGTATATGCGGGGGTTGTATGAGAGCAAGGGATAGGTAAAAAATGAGACTAAGATGTATCTGTCATGTACAGGTACAAATTTTTTTTTTTTTTTTTTGAGACAGGGTCTCGGCTTTGTAGTTCAGGCTGGCCCTGAGCTCACTATGTAGTCCAGGCAAGCCTCGAACTCAGCAATCCTCCTGCCTCTGCCTCCTGAGTGCTGGGATGACAGGCGTGAGCCACCACGCCCAGCACTGTGGTATGTGGTATTGATTGCTGGTGGACGTGAGTCACCACGCCCAGCATTGTATGTGGTTACCAGGATCGAACTCAGGACTTTGCGCTTTCGAGGCAGGCGCCAGAACCACTGAGCTAAATCTCCGGCCCCAGGTACAAATTCTTAATGTCAAATGTGACCATAATTTATGTATAGAATATACCAAAAAAGTCAATTAAAAAATTTTAAAGTCAGGAGCTAAAAACAAAGCACATTAAGAAATGGTATGTAGGCTGTTATAAAGCAAAAATTAAAAGATGTGCACAGAACTCCTCATTCCTAGACTTCTAGCATTATCTACCATTATTTATGAACAAATCAAACCAAATTCCACGTTTTAAGGGCTTCCATCTCCTACTATGTCTATCTGATTCATTTTGAAGTTTATTTTTGTCTGTAGAGTCTAATCTATTACTCACCATTCTAGGCGTTGTTTTTCCGTTGGTGCACTTGCTAGAAGTACAATATAATGCCTTGGAAGATAAAGATAACATGCTATTTATTTTATCTATGTGCTTTATGTTGGATATCAAAACCATAATAAGTTTCATTACAACTAGATCATCAGTTTAGCAAGGCTGCAATCTCAATATGCACATAAAATCATGTAACTAAATTCCACAAGTTATTAACTACTAGTGAGTTTAGTATTTCTGGAAAAATCTGACTGTAAAATTGTGAGAAAATATGTTGCTTCAGTATTTTTTCTGAAAAAAAGATAATTTTTTATGAATAATTCTTAAAACAGCAGGTGATTCAAGAAGGCTAACACTTGAGTTTTGCTCAATGACTCCAGCAGGGGGCTCAATCTACAAAGGGGCTGCTCACTGAAATAGGTATCCAACACAATGTTTTCATTAAAACAAAATGCCAGGGTTCCCCCCACATAAACACATCAAACAACAAAACCCCACTATAAAATATATTGAGCTTTTAAACTAACATGAAACTCATGAAAATTAAGCTGAATGCAAAATCAGGAGCCATAACTTTTCCAAACTGAGGATAAGTTTCTGTGGCAAAAACATCTACCACTACTTCTAAGATCAACAAAAACACATCTGATTTCTATTCAAAATTCAGTTCCATTCAGAAGTAGAGAAATGGTGGATTTTTACTTTAGAAAATAACATCATGATAAAATATCTGTTTGTAAGTCATTTAACAACTATTAAACCTGAAGTATATCACCCCATGTTCCTCAAACTAATAAAATTGGCTCAAATAAACCGTCTACATTATTCAGTAAAGGCTGGAAGCTAAATTTCACAGCTTTACCTCAACAGGCAAAAATGACATCATTATCTGGAAGTACAGACACTAGCGAAGAAAGTAACAGTATGATTAAATCTTATTCTCACAGAAATCCAAAAGGTTTCTGATGTTTTCTCACATCTTACAAATACGATTTCTACTCAAATACTAGGAAAAAACTGCCAGTTTAACAAAATAGTATCCTCTAAGGAGTTGTAAGGAAAAATTAACAAATGTCTAACAGACACAATCATTTTTTAACCATAGTCCCTTAAAACAGCCCAGCTGTTTAAAGTATACTCACAACATGCTAAAAAAAACTAGCTCCAATTCTTAATACCTTTTAACTCTAGACTGACCCTAAGACTTATATATACCATCTATAAAATGGGTAATAGAAACTTTCTTATTGACAACACTTAAAAGTTCAATTACAAGTAAGCATTTACAAATCAACAGAGGCAAATACACAGAAAGAGGTGTGTGCATACATATAAACAAAACTGAAACATACATGTGTACAAGTAAGTATATATGAAAAGTGGACAGGAACAAACCATGTCACATAAAAAGCTATAAAAGCTTGGGCAATGTGTATGACAAAACCTATATTCAGAGCTATAAATTGAATCCTGAATCTTTGCTGGAATTTCTAATTCCTTGGACTATTAAAATATTTTAGAACTGAATTTTCTTAAAAAGGCAAAGGAGATGGAGGAAGAGCTCTCTCATACTGTGTAAGAATTTCAATAGTAGACAGCAAAGTATAAAAATCCCCCATGCTCAAAGACTCTTAAAAACTGTCTGAGATTACCTAGCCTAAGAACAAACTCCCAATTTCTAAATCACTCTTTACCACACTGTTAAACTGAATACTCTTAATCAGCATCAGTCTTCAATAAAACCTTGCATGATACGGGACAAGGGTCTCTATTTACAAAGACAGAACAAATCAGTACATTCAGAGTATACACTGATTTGAACTAAAACAAAGTATATAACCTACTGAATATAATTTTGTTGATAATTCAAAGTTTAAAGCTTTTAGTCTGAAGAGTTCAACGTTGATTCATACTGAAATGGGTATGGGAGTTTTCTCTGTACGATGTTTATACACAAATTCATACATTTACATATAGGTAAAAGGTTAAACTATTTATGGTGAAGTGAAATATTCTTTACTCAGCCACATTTAAGCAAACTTCAATTAACTGCAATAACTTAACTTTAGTAAAATACAAGCTGAAAATATTTTTCACCGAGTAATTAGAATAAAAGCCCAACCAAACATTTAAAATAAAATCCCAACTTTTTTCTTTGTGATCCTATTTTTTAACATCTAAAGAAAAGAGGGGCCAGGGATGTAGCTCAGTGGCATTGCACCTGCCTCAAAAGTACGAGTTCTGAGAGTTCAATCCCCAGTACCCCAAAAAGCAAAAACAAAAAATCTAAAAAGAGAAAATAAGGAGAAGCCCTACTATCTTCTCGTTTTTGTACCAAAACATGTGATCCACTACTTCACAAGTGCCACCCATCGATAGTCTAAAATACCTACATAACTTACTTTGAAGTCAACTACAATAACCTTTTTCCCAAATTTAAGCATTATCCTATAGTTTCCAATTATCAAAATGTACCCTACATGGATAGTTACTTGCAAGAATACTTATGCTTGGGGCCGGAAGGTTAGCTCAGTGGTTCCAGCGTCTGCCTCGCAAGCGCAAGGACCTGACTTCGATCCCCAGTAACCACATATAATGCTGGGCATGCAGACACGCCCACCAACAATCAACACCGCATACCACAGTGCCGGATGTGGTGGCTCACGCCTGTCATCCCAGCACTCGGAAGGCAGAGACGGGAGGATTGCTGAGTTCATGGTGGCTTGCCTGGGCATCATAGTGAGCTCAGGGCCAGCCTGAACTACAATGCGAGACCCTGTCTCAAAAAGCAAAAAAAAAAGAATACTTATGCTTGTTATATTATCTAAAAACTGTCTTCAAAAAAGTGCTAAGATTTCTTGGCCTCTAAGATATCTTGACCATTTCCTATTAGTGCTTTTGCTGTGCAGGATCTAACTCAGATGGTAACACTGAAATCCCTAAAACTCCTTGCAACTTAAGGTAATTTAGAACTCAAGTACAATTAAATATTTTAAATCTTTCTGAGCATGGTGCCTCATGCCTGTGGTCCCAGCACTCAGGAGGCAGAGGCAGGAGGACTACTTTGAGTTCAAGGCTAGCCTGGGGGTACATAGTGAGTTCAGGGTCAGCCTGAACTATATAAAAAAGTGAGACTGTCTCAAAAAAAAAAAAACTAAAAAAAATTTCAAATCTCTGAATATCCCCCAAAATCTAATGATAATCATCACTTTTCTTAAAGGGGGATATTTTCGGAGAACTGTTAATACAAACAGAACTGAGTACAGATAATTAACATATTGCTGGGGACTGGGAAATTAGATTCTGGCACCTCCTCGGAACCACAAGGTCCCAAGTTCAATCCTCAGTACCAAAAAACAAAAACAAAAAAACCTGTCCTATCTCCAAATGTTAGTTTTCCACAACACATTTTAAATTTAAAATTTCCTACTTCCTCATATCTATTGTCTATTTTAATAATCTAAAAGGATTTGACTACTTCACTATACATAATAAGGCTACTCATGCATAACCTTTTAGTCAAAGACTACATTACCATTTGGCAAAGAATATAGTTTTTAAGAAATTAAAGAAACATTAAGTAAGCTTTAATTAAGGACCCAAGCCTGGGGTAGGTCAGACGCCTTTAAGTGGCATTAAGGAAGGTCAGGACAAGAGGATTCTAAGTCTGATCCCACCCTAGATAACTTAGTGAGATCCTGTCTTAAATAAAAAAGGCCTGGGAATACAGGTCAATGTGCAGGCCCTAGATCCAACCCCAAGTGGCACCTACAGCAGGAGTGGCAGCAAGGGTGCCAAATTTTGAATGCCAATTTATTAGTCACACTGGGAAAGTTTATCCAACTTCAATGTTAATCTTTCTCAAAATGAGGAAAGCCATCTTTTTAAGCTTATGCTTTCAAGACCTTCTCATTCATCCAAGGAAATTAGAAAAAAGAACCCATTTTTAATTCTCAGAAATTGAGATTATTTTTCTAGAAGACTTTTCTTCTTCTCCACACATGTACTTATTTATGTCTCTTATTTGTTAGTAGATATGTTTATTAAACAAAGATGCTTTCCTCAAATGAGTAAAATAAAAACCAAAACATTATGTCAAATGGAAAGCACAATCTGAGGAGTAAACAAAATAAGAACGTTCTGTATTATGCTACTTAAATTTTACCGACAACACCGTGCTCCCAGAACACAACTAAACTCACTCAAATATTGTTTTTTTTGTGCAAAAGATAACAAAAACAAAACACAGAGACATCAGGAAGGTCATCATTCTGATTTTTAATTGGGGAAATAGCATGAAGTAAGTAATCCCGCTTAGATTATTACAAAACACAGTCCAACACAAAATCAAATGGTCAAGAAGTTTTAAGCATTAAAAAAATTTTAAAAGGGACTTTGGCAAATTTTCAGCCCAGGTCAAATAAAACTGCAAGTCCATGTTTTGTTTTGTTTTTTCGAGTAAGATTTATTATAACTTACATTTCTCATCAAAGCAACACAGTGAGGCATTAATCTAAGGCATTAAACCATATTAAAACTGCTAATAAAAATAATTATACTCATTTAAATCCCAGGAAAATTGACCACAGAAGTATTTGAAGGGGCTTGACACTGGAGAAAAATGGTAGCCAACATGCTATCACCTTTGAAAACTCTGAACTGGCTATGTTGACATTTTATTAGCTAGGTCTGTGTAATAAAGACACTTAAGGATAAACAAGATCCAGAAGCAGATAACAATACTCAGCTTCTTAAGAGAAAAATCTTAGGATCCGGGATGTAGCTCAATGGCACCATGCTGACTTGGCAAGCATAAGGTCCTGAGTTTGATCCCCAGTACCAAAAACAAAACAAAACAAAAGACAGGAAAAAAAAAAAGAGCAAAAATCTTAACTACAAATCTTTGCAGCTCACTCATTTGCCAGGGTAGAGTACTGTGTGTGACCGACACAACCCTACAAAACTGACACTGCAACAAAGGCAGTAGTTCATTAAGATCAGGCAAGAAAAGTGTAGGGGGCCACACAATATTCTGATGAAGAAAAAAATACAGTTTACAGAAAGTGGTATCTCTTTTGTCAGAAGGAAATTCCAAAATTACATTAGTCCAGGAAGAACAGATATCCCACGTATACTATCATTAAACCATTAGTTAAAGAGAGCAAGATAGCCGACATGCCTTAAAATACATACTTGTACTTTTGAAAGAAGTTTGGAGCTTCAAAAAGTTTGGACCACTCTGCCTTACTCAGCAAAATTTCATCTGTGATAGCAAGACCTAAATTAAAAACATATTAAAATATTTGTATCCTTCAGTCTAACAATGTAGAATTTAAAACAAATATTATCATACACATTCTGTATAATGCCAAAACTGTACCTTTAATGGCTGAACATTTTAGTTTATGACCCTAGAGCATATTCTTACATACACTTTTTCAAAAAAGCTGGAGGGATTTTTTTTGAGAGCCAGATACTTAAAATAACCATTACTTTAAAATGTCAGTCTCAAAGAACAAACTCTTCAAAACTGAAGCACTGTTGTTAAAGACAGACAAATTTCCTATGTCTCTACCATGTTTCTCCTTCTAAAAACAAGCTAGCTGCTAACTGCTAAAGGATATGCACAACCTCCTATGAAAAGCCTCTTTGGACAAAGGGGAAAAATACTAAATGTCTAAATTTAGAGCTAATACTCAAAACTTTTTTCTACTTCCTTGCCTGGTTATTTCTTAATGAAATAATCCCATTCTGGTTACCTCCCTGAAAGACCAAATGCTGAGAGATACAGTTATAAATTTAAAAACAAGTCCAGACCTTTCTACCAGAATAAAGGGTGTTTTTTTCTCAAACCTGCTCAAAGTTCTTTCCCAGGAGTACAAAGCCTGCTAAGAATTCCTTGCATCATCCAGAGAAGAACACTTGTTGTACTCTATCATTTTAAACATCAACAGAATGGCACAATGGTGCAATCTTCAGGTATAAAGGAGATTGTTAAGGATAAACACTTACCTTGTTTAAACTCCTCAACCATGACCATCCGTGTTGAAACGGACACATTGTACGTGGAGTTCTGTTGTGGGTATGCTGGTGTAATTATAGGCATAAGATGGTACCTATCACTGGGGTTTACCTACGTACAACAACAGCCAATCAGTTTCTTCAAGTACAATGCAACAAATAGTTGGACTTTTTACCACTTGTTAAACTGAACCCTGATTAAATTTTTATCATTCATAGCTGGAGTTGAGAAAGAAAAATCATGAAAGGAGAGATTATAGAATCAGAGACTTGTTATAAACTGTTTGTTGTAATCATTTGGGCATCATTATTTTAGCAACCTTACTTGAAAAAACTGTACCTAAGAAAAAAGAAGAAAAAAAACCCAGAAAACATACTTGGGAACCTATTGATACTTAGTCTTTCTTTATTCAACATTTAACTTTGTAACTGCTCAGATAATTATAAAGAAATGTAATACTACAAGCTGTTCTATGTAAAATAAGATGGGAACTAGTTTTAATGTACATTTGTATTACAAGGAGTTTAACCTTATCAACACAGAGTAAAGCTATTTTGTCACACTGACAGCATTTTAAAAGGTAGCGGTTAATCTGTATAGAGGTGGTAAGTAGCATATCCCACGAAGGGAACTGTGAACTCACATCCTCCAAAATTAATGTGTGAAAAACTTGGAAACACATAGCTTGGAGTAATTCAACAGAACTTAAAATTTTTTGGTACTGCAGAAAGATAGTACATTAATTTAGAAAAATGGAATTCTATCAACCTTATTCTAAATCAAATTTCTTTTCTCAATAAAGCTGGACATGGTAGTGCGTGCCTGTAATCCCAGCACTCAAGGCTGAGGCAGGAAGATCACTGAATTTGATTCCAGCCTGAGCTCACACAGTGAGCTGAAGACTAGCCTGAACCACACGGATACTGTCTCCAAAAAAGATAAATAAATAAATAAACCCAATAAATCTTAATATTTAAAAAGTGCAAGAAGCAAATGTTGTAACTTCCCAAGAAAGAGAACAGCAGCTCTTCTTTAGCCCAACCATGCTTTTGTATTCTAAAATATCTAAACCAATTTATGCAACTATACAAGGTAATTAGAATGATACTGCTTAGACATTATCTACCACATGTAAACCATTAAGCAACAGGTTTCCTACAACAAGCAAATTATAACAAAATATTTAGATCAAATGAAAAAATACAGGGATTTTTAGTATCCTTTTATTTTTTTAAAGCACAAATGCCCACACAGCTTTGATAATACAAGGTAGTTCTATGTACTTAAAATGTTAGTAAAATTTATATTAAAAACTATGTACAATTAAATGTGGTTCACAGGGTACATCATTAAGCTTCTCACATCAGAGGACAATTATAGATGAGGTTTTCTAAAAGTATAATGCAGATATGTCCACTCATACTTTGTAAAAGGCTGGGAAGTCTCTCTGGAGTTTATGCAGATGACTTTACTTGTTATTGCACAGTGTGAATTTGTAGGGGAAAAAATAATACACTAACCCTTGGGTCCCATACAGGCAAATTAAGATTGCATTCTTCAGGCTGTTTCAATAGCACTGGATTTGGCCATTCCCTGTTTAAAAAGATTGTAGCACTTGATAAGACTATTGGATATTACCATCTACAAGTATTTTGTTAAACATACAGCATTTGTGAACGTGATCCTTCTTCATTTATTTTGGTATATGACACCCTTTTATTGTTCTCTGTTAAGACTATTTTTCTTCTATGAAATTAGACCATTTGGTAATTTTCTCAAACTGAAGTCAAATATCTCTACCTCTCAAAACACCTAATAAAAACATTATTTAAATTTTTAAAAAATCAGTCCAAGATAATGTGTTCTACCTCAACTTCAAATAGGATAAATCCCTTTCAAAGACAAAAGTCTTGTCCTTATTTATATCAGTTTCATCCAAAGAAAAATGAAGACAACTATTACTCCTGATTATAGTCAAAAAGGCATGAATAACTACAAATGTCAAATAGGACAATTTTTCTATTTCACAACTTAAAAGGCAGTAGTGTAATTAAGTGTAGAAAAGTATGACGTAAATACAGGATATGGAAAACAATCTATAATTTAGCTACTTCAGTCTTTTGAGGAAGAGACAAATGGAAACATCAACCTTAATGTCAAAGTTAGCCTCCTAAAAACACTTTATACACACGTGATTTTCAGAGAAAATAATGCTCTCTAATCTGATAACACTTTAACATATGATTAAGATGTGCTATCAAGGTTCAAAACAGCCCAATGTGTATCAGCAAGTGTGGCAGAAATCTAAATTATAAATGGTCTGATTTTTATAAAATCACTAGAATAATTACTTTTATAGGTAGAGAAAGAGTACAAGTAGGTAAGAATCAAGAAGAAATACTTAAATGTCTAAGATAATTGTGATTAAAATCCAGAATCTGCACTTTGAAGGACAAAGCAACTATTAGGAAATGATCTTACTTTTCTTAAAAAAAAAATCATGATTGACAAACAAATGCAGACACCTGGAGATAAGGTTCACAAAAGTCTCCTCAAAAGTAAATAATCTCAGTCAAGCAACTGGATTTTTTTCAAGCACAGTGGACCTTCAAGTTATGACTGACCTGACCTAAGAACAACTTGGGTTACTAGGTTAATGGAAGATTCATCTGCCTCTTACTATCTACAGTGTATACTCAGGAAAACATCCAGATCTCAGCTATGCTGGCTTACAATCAACTTGAATTACAACCAGCCCTCAGAAACCAATCGAGTTTGTAAGTCTAGGTCCACTGTACTTCATATCGACCTACTGTTTAAAACCTTTTTATAAAACTGACATCTTTAATATTTTATCAAAGATAAATAAATGGCTGAAAGCCAAAAAAAACCACAATCACAAAAATATTAATGGCCTATGGCTTTAAAAAGTATTTGAAAAGTGAAAGACATGGCGTGTGTAAAGTTTATCCAATGGTAAGTGATACCCAACCTATTAGTAAATTGGGACTTTACCAGGAATTTCAAGTAAAACTCAGGAGTTTATATGGAGTGCAGGTTTATCCAAGTAAGTACAAATAGAATCTGCTTTACTCTCCTGAAAGCTTGGGAAAAGTAACAGAGCTCCGTTTGTCATTTTACATAAAATATGGTCTCCCAAACCTATCTAAATGGCCAATTCACAAATTACAATTTGAAACTGAAACCAGCTGCAGAAATGTCAGAAATAAGACTAAACTTCAGTGTCTACAATCAATTTTATTTTAATATAATCTAAACACATACCATTTAGAAAATACCAAGAAAAATTTATGTACAAGAGTTGATGCTATTGCATTTGGATAAAGCTGGCAAGTTCTTGCTACTAGCATAGCCCAGGAAACACCACCGAGGAAACCTAATATATTGGAATAGATGTTGTGGCCTGTTGATAAGGGAAAAGCAAAAAGATAAGTTAGTGTTGAATAAAAATTCAAACATTTTTAATAAGCTAGCCAACAAATTCTGAACTCACGTTTGGCCCAAAGTTTGATAGCTCTCAGAGTTAACCTGAAGTTGTCAATGTTTGGTACTAGATGTAAAATTTCATCGGTTACCCTGCAACCTGATTAATAGGAGTGAAAAAACAGAAAATTATATCATCAAAGTTTAATAATAATATACCTTCCAAATTTCTGAAATTGATATCAAATTAAACAACTCTTACTGGACAGAAACAGTAATGTTAAAGAGGGGGGAAAAAAAAGTGAAATCTAAAAGCATTTATCTCCTACCACAAACACGGGACTAAACCAAAGAAAATGGAACTATAATCTGCCTCATCTCAAACTTGCAACTCATAAAAAAAAACTTTTTTTGCCAGGTACAGTAGAACACATCTGCAAGCCAGCAACATGTTCAAGGCCAACTTGGACAATTTAGAGAGATCTTGTCTCAAAATAAAAGGAATAGGGATGTAGTTAAATGGCAGGGTTCAATCTCCAGTACAACAACAAAAGTTATTGTTGTCCAGAATACTGAGAAGGATTCAATCCCTTTAAGCTTCCAAGAACTGCTGTCCAAGCTATGCTAATGCAAAATGTCTCAAAACAGCCCTCTTTAAACTTCACAAGGGTCTCGATTATAAAGGGGTATCAGGATTAGACTTGGAGAGTAAAACTTAAATCATCAATAATACAGTACAAATCTCAGTCTTTTTAAGCACTCAATGACTATTAATAACAGGAGGAAGGTAGCAGTAATTAATAAAATAAATAATAGTCTACCTCTCTGTGGTCTACTGGAGCACATTTTATATGACTATGGATTTAGAAAGTGGCTATGAAAAACATGCAAAAATGGAGCTAAAAACAATATTTGTTAAGAACTTAACTTTGTTAAGTTATGCAAAAGGAAGTAGTCTTTTTTACATACCATTAAGACTTCTTATGCATCTTATATCTAAATTTTTAAGCAGACTGTCATCTCGCAGGTCCAAGTCTTCTGGAATAGTCTGCAGTGCTAATCTTGCAAACAAAATATCAATCTAAAACAAAAACAAAACTTGAAATTCCTTATCTGTTGAATTATTTTTAATGCATTTTCTACCTAAAAAAAAGTCCACTTAAAACCAAGATCTCCTCAATGATTATGAAAATGAAAACATTCTTCAAAGCCCACAGTATGTTAACTCATATCATAGGTAATTCAATCAGACGTTAAAGCATGATAATATGAACTGGAACTTGTCTAAATACCTACTTGTTGCTTCAATTACAATTAAAAGTGGCCAAATGCATATTTAAAATTAACTTTTTAGTTCATCACTTATGATTTTTAAGATAATTACATAATAAAGAATGCCAAAATACAAGGAAAATACCTTCAGGTCAGAAGCACCTTTCAGTGGAAACAGCTCCATATATACGAAAACTTAACATGTCTATGCTACAGCATAGCTTCCAATTTAATTTTGAATAAGACAAAAGGAAATATTAAAACCAAAGAAAAGACCAGCATAAATTACCAGGTTTTTGGTTTTTTTTGCTTGTTTTTTTTTTTTCCTTTTTGAGACAGGGTTTCACTTTGTAGTTCAGGCTGGCTCTGAGCTCACTATGTAGTCCAGGGAAGCCTCGAACTCAGCAATCCTCCTGCCTCTGCCTCCCGAGTGCTGGGATTACGGGCGTGAGCCACCATGCCCAGCACTGTGGTATGTGGTATTGATTGCTGGTGGGCGTGAGTCTCCACACCCAGCATTATATGTGGTTACTGGGGATCGAACTCAGGACCTTGCATTTGTGAGGCAGGCGCCGTAACCACTGAGCTAACCCTCTGGCCCTTATTTTGTTTTTTTAGACAGTCTTGCTATGTAGCCAAGGCTGGCCTTGAACTCACAATTCTCTTTCTTCTGCCCCTGAGTGCTAGAATTACAGGCATATTTCAATATGCCTTTTATGAACTAGAGTAAATGTTGAAGGGTCAGAAAAATCAGTCAACAAAATTTTTTCTTTTCATGAAAGGTAAAAAGAAGGAACACAGATCTGGTATCATAAGGTTAGGGTTTTCCAAAACACTAAATGTTTTTCTAAATAAGCCTTTTATCAGATCAGTTTTAAAAGCAACTGTTTTAAAGAGCTTATTGTGAAAAAAAATTTAAACATATACCTATGATATGGAAGGAAAGTATTATACTGTCACAAATTAAGTATAGTATTTGTATAGTATAATTTTTTTCTTTTTTTTTTTTTTGAGACAGGGTCTCGCTTTGTAGTTCAGGCTGGCCCTGAGCTAACTATGTAGCCCAGGCAAGCCTCAAACTCAGCAATCCTCCTGTCTCTGCCTCCCGAGTGCTGGGATTACAGGCGTGAGCCACCACGTCCGGCTTTATAGTATAAATTTTATAATGAAACTGATTTCTAAGTCAACTGTCTCCCACAAAGAAATAATTTATGCTCATAAAATCAAGTTAACTCACAAGCAAATCAGACACAATACTGATAGGTTATATGATGAAATGTCACAAAGTTGAAATATAAACTTCCAAAGGCAATTCTTAAAGTAGAAGTATTTTACACAATGGGTACCATAGAAAACTGAAATATTAAATAATTCAAGATGTTGATAGATTCTTGCCTCCACAATACACTCTAAAGTTGATTTAGGTCTCCAACAGAAAATCTCTATGTAATGCTCTTTTGGGGAAAAAAGGGACATCACTTTGTAATTTACATTACAGACTGTTATTTATTTGTTTGTTTGTTTGTTTTTGAGACAGGGTCTTGCTTTGTAGTCCAGGCAGGCCCCGAGCTCACTATGGAGCCCAGGCAAGCCTCAAACTCAGCAATCCTCCTGTCTCTGCCTTCCGAGTGCTGGGATTACAGGCGTGAGCTACCAAGCCCCACACTGTGGTATGTGGTATTGATTGCTGGTGGGCCTGAGTCACCATGCCCAACACTGTATGTGGTTACCAGGATCCATCTCAGGGCCTTGTGCTTGCGAGGCAGGCGCTGGAACCACTGAGCTAAATCTCCAGTCCCTGTTTTTTATTTTGAAACAAGGTTTCTCTCCCCCTGTTCCCCGAGCCGACTTTCAATTTGCTATATAGCAAACTCATGAGTCTCCTCCAACTCAAGAGTCTCCTTCCTGTCAAGTGCTAGGATTAGGAGCATGTGCCAACAACCCTGGCTCTAGATTGTTTTCTATTTATTTAAACATCAATTGTAAACTACAACTAAATAAATTTAATAATCCTTTCCAAATTTTACTTTTTATATGTGCTTGTTAACGCCAATACTTTGGCTTTTCAAAAACAGTAGTAGTCCTAAAACAATTCTAGAAACTATCTTGAGAGAGGCAAAAGAGCCTTCAGAAAAAAGTTGAAATGCAAAAGTGTGAAGACACTTCTTAAAGTAACAGTATTTTACACAGTAAGTACCATAGAAAACTTCACCATTATTATATGGACTTTCCAGCACCATTATGTTCAACTGATATATCACAAAAATAAAATTCCTTCACTGTCTGCTTGTTCCTATTTCCTTCACTTTATGTGATGAAAGCTCAACTCTAAATCCTCTATCACAGGGGTGGTGAACCTATGAAAACATGTGCCATAGCAGCTGTCTCCATCATTGCTCTGTCAGAAAACATTTTAACATACATAATGGTTCATACTTTTCTTTCAAGCTTTTTAACTTTAGTCAAGGTAAAGTATCATAAAAAAGACACTATGCTATTAACTCTATGAGACTAAAATAATAGATTTTGCAGATGAGAAAATTATTTTCAGTCTTACACTTTCATTACTTCTGCCCATGTTTCAGCTTTTAATTTCACTTGGTATTTAAGAAAGCTAAACGTGGGGCCACAGATTTAGTTCAAGTGGTACCGCACCTACTTTGGAAGCACAAGAGCCCGAGTTCAATCCCTGGTACCCCTTTAAAAACAAAAAAAGCTCGGGGCCGGAGATTTAGCTCAGTGGTTCCGGCACCTGCCTCGCAAGCTCAAGATCCTGAGTTCAATTCTGGTAACCACATATAATGCTGGGCGTGGTGACTCATGCCTACCAGCAATCAATACCACATACCACAGTGCCGGGTGTGGTAGCTCACGCCTGTCATCCCAGCACTCGGGAGGCAGAGAGACAGGAGGATTGCTGAGTTCGTGGCGGCTTGCCTGGGCTACATAGTGAGCGCAGGGCCAGCCTCAACTACAGAGAGACCCTGTCTCAAAAAAAAAAAAAAAAAAAACAAAAAAA
>PVIC010001345.1:0-93519 GCA_004025085.1 Thryonomys swinderianus | reverse complement strand
TATTTCACTGAAGGGTCTGATAGTGATTTACTTTACATCCAATTTTATAATTAGTATTATTTAGAAAGTTTAACTTCTGTTGTGAATTCTTTCATTTTAGAAGAGCATCCTTCTTAAGTACATGACTTGGGTGGCCTCATTTATATCCATAACATGTGAGAGAATATAGAGGATGGATTACATTTAGAATTTTTTTTTTTTTGCTTTTTGAGACAGGGTCTCACTTTGTAGTTCAGGCTGGCCCTGAGCTCACTATGGTGCCCAGGCAAGCCCCCGCGAACTCAGCAATCCTCCTGTCTCTGCCTCCCGAGTGCTGGGATTACAGGCGACATTTAGAATTTTTTGAGATAATTTGTGATCTGGAAGTTGAATGCATTATTTACATATGTTATATATGTAGATGCACCAGCATATTATAGAGATGCATCATTTTATTGATACGTGTCAATGTAATATGAGGTATAAATACAGTGAATACAATAGTCCCCCCTTGTCCATGGGGAATACATTGCAAGACCTTGAGTATATGTCTGGGATCATGGACAATCCTGAACCTACATGTACTGTGTTTTTCCTGTAGGTTCATACTTAGGATAAAGCTCAATTTGTAGAGTAGGTGCAGGAAGATATTAACAAAATAATTAGTAATAAAATCAAACAGTTATAATAATATACTCTAGTAAAAATTATATGAATATGCTGTCTCTTAAGACATCTGCATTCCTGATTCTGTGTTGTAGTAATGTTCTGGATTGCACTTGACTGTGAGTGAGTACTGATGGTACAGAAAATGAGGCCACAGAGAAGGTTCTGGCACACATGTCCACAAGCATGTATTCTGTGTCAGTGTATGTCACTGTACTCTGGGAGAGGGATGAGATGGTGAGTCAGTGACTGATGTTTACTGACTGCCCACAGCATGCTATTCACAGAGAATGTTTTTCACCTCTTTTTAAAAACTTCCTCTCTCTGCTTGCAGTACATCTGGAGTTAGATTTAATTATTTCCTTTTAAAGCACTGAACAACTATAATCTAAAACAGTTTAGAAATTGTCCAGTGTGATAGGGCTAAGAAAGTCATGGAGACCGAATTCACACAGGTTTAACAGGTTCCAAGGTCTTTATTCTTGAAAACGCAGCCTATGTCACAGTGAAGCTGGACGATACTGGTGTTTCTCCGTGTTCTGCCTCTGAAGACAGCATCTGGCTTTCAGTTTCATCATTTTTGCATAGTGTGTGTTCCAGGGTCAGAGAGGAAAGTGAAACACTGATAAGGAAAATCATTATTTTCCTTTGCTGTTGGTGTGATGCCAGCGACAGGTTTTTCTGTAGAGTATAATGTTTCATCTAACAAGTCCCCCTCTAGGTTTAGAGAATTTATTTTGAGGCAAAGACTTCCCTGAAGAATTTTTGTCATTGAAGAAGTACATGATATATGAATGATGCTTTTATGCTAACTGTGCATTTAAACTTCGTTTACAAAACGTGTTTTCCAATGTGACAAAATGTATTTTCAGCAGAATTGTATAATGTGTCTGTACATGCCACTAGAATGTCATTTTTCTTTTTTCCCAGATTCCTCAGTGTGACTCAGTTTTCGCCTACACATGCCAGAAAGGCATTTCCGTGTTTTGATGAGCCAATCTACAAGGCCACTTTCAAAATCAGCATCAAGCATCAAGCAACCTATTTATCTCTGTCCAACATGCCCGTGGAGACTTCCGTGTTTGAGGAAGATGGATGGGTGACAGATCACTTTTCACAGACCCCTCTCATGTCCACGTATTATTTAGCCTGGGCGATTTGCAACTTCACATACAGAGAAACTACCACCAGGAGTGGGGTTGTAGTAAGTATTTTCAGCCTAACAATGTTTATGGTTAATGTATACTTACTCTGACTTGATTAACAAAGGTCATCTGTAACCCTCTCGCATATTACATTATTTCGTTTTCTTTAATTATTGGATGAAAAGTACCTTCTTGATTTCAAAGCATCAGAGAGGAACTTGTTATATGCTCACTCCTTTTATTCCTGTAACCACCGTCATCTTTCACTCATATTATCCTTGTGGTCTCTGGTCTTCTGGTCCCCACCCCTTTCCTTCTGGTCTCTGCCCCTTTCCTTCTGGTCTCCGCCCCTTTCCCGGGTATCTCAAGAGCAGCCTTTGAAACAGGACATTGCCTGTTTCTATTTCTATGGTTGAGAAAGTTGCTGCTTCAATGTGAAATACCTCAGATGTACTGAACATGTGGCAAATGATACACTGCATACACCCAAAGGCAGATGCATAGACTCGAAATATATTATCATCTTTGCTTTATTTTCATTTAGTTATTTAAAAAGTAAAATATATGGAGTGGACTTGGAGCTCCCTGTGTAGCCTTCTCTGATCTCATTGTCTTGCTTCTGAATTTTGGATTTGCCACTTCCAAACATATTTATCTGTCTATCTGTATATACATCCATCTATAGTATATGCCATATACTTTAACATTTAATATAGGTGATTTTACTTTGTTCATGTAGTCCTACAACTTATTTTTTATTTCATTTTACTTTCTTAGGGTGAGGTACAGGGAGCATTGTCTATATGAAATTTATAATCTGGATTGATTGGATTCTCTTTGATCACTATCATGTGTGACACTGTTGCGATCCAAGCACTTTACAAATGCTGTTGCATTGTATTGGGTGAGGCCAGGCCATGCTGAATTAACATTTTCTTCATTTCAACCATTTACACAAAAAGCATGCATTTATTTTTCTTTTCATATTACCTACAAAGCAAAGTATTATGATTCTCTCTGTTTTTCAAATGAGTAAATTAAAGTTTAAGGAGATAAGGAACTTGCCCAGGGTGAAAAAGTTAAAAAGTGGAAGGGTCAAAATTCACCCCGAAATCCACTGGGCATCCCTCCTGGCTGGAGGAGCTCTGTGCTTCACGGCAGTTGTATTTCAGAATTCAGCTTCTACTTCCGTGTTGCTTGAACATAACAGGTGAATAGAAATTTGTATTTTCAATCTATGGTAGGTTCTTGCCTCCCTAGTAACCTCAATTTTGAAAAACAGTTTTGGTTAAAGACATAGTTCTGTTATTTTTAGCTTAAATCTCTGTGGACCCTGCTTAAACATACTTTTATGTGCATACAAAATTAATAGTATTATTGAAGATCTATACAGAGTGATTTCATTTGTATAATCATGAAAATAATAGCCTAAATGCTCACCAAATAGGGCCAGCAGGCATTTTACTTTTAGGGGCTTATAATCCTTTCAAAGGTGAATTCCTCTGATTTTTGTTGGTGTCTTCTGTGAACATTTCAAAGATGTACTTATTGGACCATTCACAGAAAAGGGACAGGACGACATCTCATTTCCTTTTGTATCTACAGAAGTTGGTGTCTGACTTGCTGTGGGTCAGCTAGCATAAGGTGCACTGGAAATGCTTTTTCTTAGTGTATTTTCTTTAATGAACCCTGAAAATCTTAGGCATACACAGTTAATGCTTGTTGCTAAGTGAGCTCCTTTAAAAGCCAGACGCGCTAATTATTTAGATATGACTTTTTATTGGAGTTGCACATTTCTAAGTAATTAGTACACATTTAAAAATTCCTGCCTAATAATTTTTATGTAGAAAAGACAAAACATATTAGCAGAGTGGATTAAAAGGTCAACTGAAATAATTTTTTTTTTTTTTTTTTGAGACAGGGTCTCGCTTTGTAGTTCAGGCTGGCCCTGAGCTCACTATGTAGCTCAGGCAAGTCTTGAACTCAGCAATCCTCCTGTCTCTGCCTCCTGAGTGCTGGGATAACAGGTGTGAGCCGCCACGCCCGGCTGAAATAAATTTTTGGATTGTATAACTTAAATATACTAAAACAGTAAGCAGGAAAACAAAATTGCCACTGGGAACTTTTACTTATCAGCTGTGGAAAAACAGTTTGAAATTTCTCTCACCCACTCAAAATTCAACCTACTTTCTTTTCAGTGCCTTTTGCCTTCGTTACTGGGCACACAAGGGAATGACGTTTCGCAGCCCTCAGTGGCTGGAAGGGGATGAAGTTGAGCGCTAGAATCTTGGACGCGGGACTATTGCGCGAAGCCCAGGTGGTCATCACTTCGGGTCGCAGGCTGAAGTCATATACTCTGAGTTAAGAGAGAGGAGCTCAAGTAGCATATTCATGATGCACAGCTGAATCATAGCAGTGCCCTAAGCCTGACTACCTGAGGCATCATCACTATCTTTGTCTGTTTATCAAGCTGCCTTCACTTTGCAAAGCTCTGTTCTATGTAATTAGAAAGATAAAAGGTCTGGAGATCCCCCTAGTGCAGAGACTACAAACACCACTTTCATGTCAAATCCATGTCTTCAGATACGTGTTGTTTACCCATCACTGAAATAGCTTAACATTTTTCTAATTAATTGTCAACACTTAAAATCGAGAGCTTGCAAATAAAATTATTTATTTTCTGTTTTTTTTTTTTTCTTTAAAAATCAAAGGCTTTGTGGCACTGGACCCATATTCCCATTTGGTAAAATTTTTTCATTCATTTTTTTTTTAATTTGACAGATATTCATTGCCTTAAAGTCAGACAGTGTTCTTGGCTCTGGTGACTTAGCAGCAGGTGAAACAGAAACTCCTGCTTTCACAGAGCTTGTGTTCTAACAAGAGAAAAGCAGTAGACTTGTAAATGGATCATAGGTCTGGTGGTGATGTAGTGTGGAAACTCTCAGTACACTGGAGCTGGGTTGTTCCTAATCCTCCTTTCCCTACCTCAACAGACAGTGGTGAGAGAATGGACTATAGGAGTGGCTTTCAAGAATGAGACTATGGGAAGGTGCTAGTAATCCTTGGTCTATTGCAATTCCGAAATGTGATTGGCTTATTCCTTTTTTTTTTTTTGAGACAGGGTCTCGCTTTGTAGTTCAGGCTGGCCCTGAGCTCACTATGTAGCCCAGGCAAGCCTTGAACTCAGCAATCCTCCTGCCTCTGCCTCCCCAGTGTTGGGATTACAGGCGTGAGCCACCACTCCCGGCCCAGTGATTGGCTTATTCTTTAGCTATAGCTCAGTTAGAATTCTCATTTTCACTTTTGAAGCCATTATTTTCTAAGTAAAAAGTGGTTTGTGTTTGCAATAAACAGTGATTGAATAAAAATGGCTTGTTTAGAATAAAATAATTTCAGCTTGGTTCTACTAGTAAAAAATATGGGGGTCCAAAGGCAGATGTTTATTTTGTATTAGGTTTGGTATTTAAGTCTAAGCCAATCTACTCATGTAAAAAATAAACTATGGGCTTTTAATTTATCAAGTTACATCTATTTCATCAAACAAAACTCTTCCCCACAGATTGTCTTGAGGTGACTCTATTCTGAAGGTTTATGGAATAGTGTTTTAATCATTATTTAAAAGAGAAATTTTATGAGGTGTGCCCTCTGTTTTTATAAAGCCTTTTTGTCTTTCCGGGAAAGTTGTGGAATGTCACTTTAAGCATTTCTGGGTCCTTAAAGCATAATGCTTTTTGATTCATCTTTAGATCATGTGACACTTTTTCCCTGAAACTTCTTTACTTTGAGAATTGGTAAGGCTGGGAAGGATACAGAGTTTTAATTTCAAATGTAGAGAATCCTGGAGGCTTAATATTTCCTTTAATTTTGTTTTGCTTGAAAACTGGACAGTTTATCGCTCTTTCTTCCCTTTTAATAAAATCATGGTCAGTGAGAAGAAACAGATGGCACTTTCAGTGTTATGCCTGGAAACACTGTATACTTAGCTAAAAATACAGATTATTAGTTCTATTTCTTATTTTACTTGATTCTATAGGTAACAGGATTAGTTGTCATAGTTTCTTCCAGCGCATAACAGGATGGCCCTATCTTTAGGTTTAATAACATTTATTGCCCTTCAGGCTTTTACCAACGGTCTGTTTAAACCCATAGGCTTATGCTAGAAGTTCCCTCAAGGCTTTTCCCATTTTTAGCTACAGTCTAGTCCCAGAGTCAATGCCCCATATTTGTAGGCTTTTGTTATGGAAGAACCATGCTCCTGTCTTGGTTCCAGTCAACTCCCTCCTAAACTTAGAAAGAAAAGCTGCCTTGTATATTCCTGGATGCTCTAAGTCAAAAGTTTGGATATACAGAGCTGGGGATGACATCATTGCTGCGGTGTGCAGAGTCCCAGCTCAGGAGACTGATGGGCCTGGGGGGCCTGGATAGCCAGTGGCCAGGGCCATGTGATGGTAGCTGCCCTTGATGCTGGTGGTCCTGTGAATCTCAGCAGGGTTGTCTTCTAGGATATCTTTGAGTGTCTCTTCAGGTAGTCTGCTTTCTTGCAGCACAGTGGTCTGATGATAACCTTGGTAATGTTGATTCAGGGCTCCGAAGGTGATTATACCAGGCAGTTTACACAGTTTGTTCTTTCCATTAGAAATTATATAGATTATAGTTGTCACCACTGTGTCTTCCTTCTTTTTGGCAAGGTAGATGCTGAGTTACACTTTCTGACCCAATCTAAGAATTGAAACGCTGTCACTTTTGGTTCAGTCTATTCATTAAAGCTAATTGGCCCACATTCTAGGAGAGAGAACATAGACCTCCATTCTTTAATGGGAATTCTGTCACAGAATTTGCAACTTCCAAAGCTACCACTGTTGTTAGGCATATTATAGGAGAACATGTTTGTAAGAACATAAGCATAGTCCTGATTTAATATTCATTCTGAGGTGGACAGTTAAATTGATGGCATATTCAGTTGTTACTTAAGAGAGTGGTGATATGTATGCTTGAGAAGTTAGTGGAAGCTAGATTGTAGAAGAGCTTGATGCTGGCTAAATGTAATTCAGTTGAAAGTAAGAGCTTTTGGAAATTTAGAAGCTGTCGACATGATATATATAAATAATGTTGATAATCTGCTAGGAAAAGTCATGCAACATATGTGAGACTGGAGAAGACTGGAGTCAGGGATTCGTTTACTTCAGAAACCTTGAAATTAAGTAGTTATAATTGACATGGTTGGGGTAGTATAGATGTGAAAAGCATTTTCGGGGAGAAATTGCTACACCTGGGTAAGGTCCAAGAGACAGGGAAATGAAACAGAAAAGTTATAGTTTAGAGTCAAGAAGACTTTAGCATTTAAAGTAATTTTTATGGTTTCTGTGTTTCAAATTGACTGTGCATGAGTACTTTTGATTGGATACTAGGACCAATCTGGACTTTCATTTTCCTTGGCCAGTGTCTTCAAGGTGTGACCTATATTCCAAATAATTTATGTTATTATAAATGTTATATAGAATTTTATTAACATTTTTATAGCATATATCAAAATCTTTTAAGCTGAAGCCAAAAGGGAAATTTGTTGGACAGAGATTGGAGTATATAAAGAGATTGAAGGTCAGTGATAGACCTGAGGCTTAAAACACTGTGAAAAACTTGTGAGTCCTACTTAAAGTCCTTGTTAAGTATTTCTTGTGCTTTATCTCACTTTCTTTTAGAAGACAGTCCTCCTACCTCTGTGGTGGGATGTGGATTGAAAAGTTTCTGCTTTTGTTTTTGAGACAGGATCTCACTTTGTAGTTCAGGCTGGCCCTGAGCTCACTATGTAGCCCAGGCAAGCCTCAAACTCAACAATCCTCTTGCCTCTGCCTCCCGAGTGCTAGGATTACAGGCATGAGCCACCACGCCTGGCATCAAGTTCCCATTTTTTACATGTTGTTCTGCAGACCCCAGAAGAGAAAATGACCTTTATCAATGTCCAAATTCTTAGAGAGTATATTGAGCCCTGGTTTGAGTTATGTAATGATGTCTAGTTTTGTACATAGAGTGTCTAGATGGCATCATATGAGGACATCTGCCTCAATCTGGTAGATGGGAGGTGTGATGCAGAAAAAGGTGAAGTTCCTGAGGAAGGCATCATTGGGAGAAAAAAATACTACATTGTTACAAATATGATTTTTAGTTTTATTATTTAGGCTGACTAAAATAAGGATGCACACACTTTCTAGTGATGGTGCATATGTATGTGTGTGAATGTATAACAACATCCAGAATAATACACACATCTATACATGGATGGTGTGTCTTGGTTTCTGTATGTACACTTAAAACCTGGGGCCAGTAATCCTCATAGTTTCCTACTGAAAACAAGATCAGGTCACACTTTAATAAGAGAATTAGGGGAGTATAAGTTAATATACTCTAAGCATATATTCTGTTTTAAAATATCATCATAATAGGCCTATTACCAGTGGATATTCTGGTTTGATTGCATTATAAATGTAATAATGGCCCATCAAGAAAGAGAAATAGTAACAAAAGAGTTGGATTACAGACTATTTAGGAATGTAAGTGGAAGCTTCCTGCCTACCCCTGCTGAGTTAGTCATCCTCCTCCTCTGTACTTTTAGAATAATTTGCACATCTAGCTTTGTAGCACTTATGCTGCACGTTATGTTTTTTCCTTGCTGGCTTTTTTCTCCTCTAGACTGGCCACTTTGAAGGCAGGCAAATGCCGTGCACTCAGCGACATCTGCCGAGCACCTTGGTAATGAGTTCCCTTCAGGGGTATCACCACTTGAGGGTTCACCAAGACCTTTTGATTAGGTTACTATGTGGGGTGTGAAGGTTCATGAGCAGTAATTTTGACAAATATTGAAACATAAAAAGCAAATATTGAATACAGACATTATCACTTTTATGGAACTCTGAAAGGAGGTGTGTTTGAGATGAGTTGCTAAAGAGAAGAGAGGCACAATGTTTTACTGCCAAACAGGGAACTGGGTGGATGGCAGAGTCTGGGCCATGAGGTTCTGGTACATGGGCGGAGAAGAGGGGTGGTTTCATCAGCTGAAGGACGACAGTGGACTCTGTTGTCTGTTAGGAAAGCAGTGTCTCTGAGTGAGGTTGATTGGCTGGGAATAGCTTGGCGGCAGCGGAATGGGCCGGGGTTGGCTGGGTGGTCAGAGTCCACGTGGGTGACGGTGCTAGGGTCATGACTTCGTCCCACCTCTGCTGTGTGCTCGACTTGGGTGATATAGTCCACTGTGCTGCGTGTGATGTGAGCAGGCTAAGTGGCCAGGTCGGGGGTTTATGAGAGTCAAGGATTTGCAGCACTTGAAAGATCTCAGTGAGTTTGAGCACTTAAAAAGCAAATTGAGCCACTGGAAATTTCATTAGTGTGGTAGGAACTGAGTCGATAGTTCTGTTAAAGGGTGAGTATGGAGTGAAGAAATGGGTGTAGTGATTGTAGTCTCTATTTTGAGTGTGCTAGTTAAGGGAAGGGATAAATGTTATATTTATGCAGAGCCTGCTTCAAGTGATTTTCAGATTATCGCAGAGCTGAATCTGTAAGCGAACAGTTACCAGGAACGACCCAAACATGAGCTGGTGTTTAATGTCTTTGTCATCTGAGGAAACAACACTCCTTTTTTTCCTTCTGCAAGTTTAAAAAGCCTGGGAGTGGGGACCGAGAAAGCAGATATGGGCAGATGGAATCTGGGGTCTTGATGAGGCACACGGGGCCAGGGTCGGGGGGTGGGGTGAGACGTCTAGAGTGACAGGAGGAGGGTGAGGGTTCCCTAGCCATGGGACCAAAGAAGCCGGGCAGCAGTAAATTTGAGATGAGAGTAATAGCTGTGAGAAGTAGATAAGGAGGAACAGAGAAGTTACCATGAGAATAAAAAGTAACAGTAGAGAAATGAAGGGGAAAAATGGTGTTTCAGATACCAGGATGAGTTGGAAGTATTTCCAGCCTATTGTTGGAAAGTTGAGTGGGTAAAGGAGACTGAAGACAGAATCAGGGAGTGAGTAGAGAGCACATCTGAGGTCATATTGGAACAAACATTGATAAGATGGAAGGAAATCCTTGGAAATATTGACAGGAAAGCTGTAAGCCGCACTTCAGACTCCTGCAAGAAGTGCGAGAGGGTCACTGCCAGCCTTTGGGGGAAGGCTGTGAAAAAGGAGAGCATCTTCCTGGAAATGGAGGAGCAACCGTTAAGGAGCAGTGAGGCTGGGAGCTGGGAAAATGTTCATCCCTCTGCTTTCCGAGGGTTGATAACAGCAGGTCCAGGATGGAAATGTGGGCAGAAGTACCGGAAGTCGGAGGTTTGTTCAAAGGAGAAGAGCTGTTGAAAATAGGATTATTTACACAGCAGGCACAGTGGCAGGCTGCAGGGCTGTGTGAACACAGAACAGGGAGAGGACAGAGCAGGCCGAGTGTGGCCCGTGGAGGGGCTGAAGGCACCATCCAGTCCCAACGTTTCCTCTGGGACTGCACAGTGGACTGTGTTAGCCAATCTCTGTCCACTGGTGGCTGTTCCGGGCTGGTGATGGGTTCAGTGATGGACAGTAATGGGTTTCAATATATAATCCATAATTTATCCAGTGCCCTGACATTTAAGAATCTATATATTAAAAAAAAGCTAATAGAAGCTAAGGGAAAAGTTTAACTACAAAGCAAAGATACCCACAGAGCAGTTTGATTAGAGTATTGATGGGTGTAGTATGTTTGTGTGTCACAGTGTGTCCAAGAGATGGCCTGGTGCGTGGCCAGGTATGTCTCTGCTGGCAGGGAGATGGGCGTGATTTTGGCTGTGGTCCTTCTGCCTTTGTCTTCTCAGAAAGCAACCAGTTCTGTTGCTTCTTAGATACTGTCCTCGCATACCTAGAGGAAAATAATACTCTATAATCTGATGAAAAGGCTTTCTTTGCCTTTTTGTGCTGCTACTTTCCTTTTTACTGCAAATTTGTTATTCTTCACTTTTTCTCCAGTATTTCTTTAGGACTTGAACTTTGAAGGGCTCTTTTGGCTAAGCCTTTAATCCAGGAGTGGTGGCATGTCATGTAAGAGTGAAAGGGGCAGGGGGGAGACGTGAGGCTGGAGACCTGTGCAGGAGACAGATCATAAGGGGTTTGTGGGTCATATCAAGTAGGAGTCTTCATTTTGTTCTTTAGGCAGAAGGTTGTCATTAATGGATCTGAGCTTGGGGTGCCTTCAAGTCACTGGGTTAATACAGAGTGTCTTACTGTCTTTGCCCCAAGACCTTTAATTCCTTTTCCCCATTATTTACTTGAACAGGATCTGATTTCTAATTTGATTAAGGCTGCAGTATCTCTCCAGCTACTTTCCTGATGATTAAGGAATAGGCATTAATTGTATAGATTGTAGCTAGTGTGAAAAATGTAGCTAAACTTTCCTATCTGGTATCTGACATGAAACTTACTGCATGTCTATAATCAAGCACTGGGAGGCCAAGGCAGGTGGTCGCTGTGAATTCAAGGTCACACTGAACTACACAAGGAGAGTGAAACTCTGTTTGAAAAGAAAAAATACTGCAGTCTACAGGGAAAAAAAAACCCTGTGTAATCACAAGATATAACCAATGATGAGACAAAATCACATTCTAAACATTAATATTATATTGAAAGGATTCATGTAAGTTTTGATGTTGAATTTCAGAAAGATTATAATATTTAGTTATGATAAATTAATATTTCTGGGGATTGAACTTGCAGGAAACAAAAAAGTAGTGTGTGCTTTTCTGAAAAATCAGATATTTCCAGAAGCATTTGTATTCAGATAGACAAAGAAGGCTGAATATTCAGAGTGGAAGAAGGTATCAAAAGTACTAATAGTACTATCTGTCCTCAATCTCTTCCAACTTCCAGAGTTTCCTGACTTCCTTATCAGAGCAGATGGTGGGACGGAAACTGACTAGATATGTGAGATGCTGCTGTTTTCTGAATAGAGTTAGTTTGGGGAGGAAATGGTGAATGCTTCAAACCAGTCACCACCCATATGCACTGTTCACATGGTACTGAAATCTATTTATAACTTTCCATATTTCTTAAAATGGTAGAAAACTAATCCTCTTCTTTCATGCATATATAGTATGCAGCCATGTTTAATAATAAACTGGGTTATTTGAAACATTCTGGCATAATTAAGATCAAAGAACAGACTGGGCAAAGTTCAATAAATTCACACAGATGGAGGACTTCAATGATAGACTGAGGAAAACGTCATTAAAAACCTTAATAAGCCAGCTACTACCCAGTGTCCTCTATGGACTTATGTTAAATACTGAGCACAGATCAATTTGTGAAGCTCAGTTTTTGTTTTCAAGAGCTCTAGAAGGCTGTGGATTTGATAAACATATTACCGCACATGGGAAGGTGCAGGACCCTCTGTCATAAAGCAAAGATAAATTCTGTGAGATGTCAGATGTCAACGGCAGGGAAGAATATGCAGAAGATAATGGGAAATGGTGGAAAGCATTGAATTGGAAGGACGCATGAGTATGGGTGGATGGAAGGCAAATTAAAGAGCCTTCTTCATGAGGTAGAGCATCAAAATTTTAAATATTGACTTAAACTGCATATCCTGTAGGCATTGCTTGTAGCTGTGGGTATTGTTCAAAATATTAATTCTTCCCTTAACAGTTTGATGCAGGATTCTCCATTTCCAGATACCACGAGAGGTGATATGCAGGTTCCCTTGAACCTGTGGCTTCCGAGTGGCTGAGCCAGCATCAGACCTGTGCAGCCAGACTCTGGAGCTCGATGTGTAGGATCCAGAGAAAGACATTAGATGAGGAAATGCAGACATTAAAATCTGATGAGTAGAGCAGTGTCAAAAGACATGTTTAGATTAGAATGGACAGAAATGAGGACCCCAGAAGGATAAGGAAATGAGATGATTACATTGAGGTTTAAATATTTATTTCAAGAAAGCATGCTAGAAAATTTAGAGAGAGAAAACCCCAGATTCTGGAAGCCCACCAGAAGGTCAGACTCTACCCTGGATAATAAGTGTGAGATTAGTAAAGGAAATTCCCTGACAACCTGTTACCCTTTTCACATGACAGTGAAGCCTGTTTTATAAACACAGCTATGAGAACTATTGTGGTCCAATTACTGAACTGAGATTTTAAAGAATATTCATGTAAAAAGGAAGAAATATATGGCACAGGAACACAATTTTTCCAGTCAACTTTAGACTTCATCTCCTCCAGGCAGCCTTGCTCTTGCTGGATATTTTCTCCTTTGAGCTGTAGTAGACTTTCATTTGTGGCTCTCTATTTTCTATTCTTGCTAGATTGCAAGGTTGGTAAGGGAAAGAACTATTTTTAGTGGAAAACACCAATATATTATACATGATATACATATAATTGCAAGCCCAAAAACACATACACAGACATTGTATATTTATGTACAACATATACATATATACTACACACATGCATTACATACCCACACACCCATACATACATACTTCCAGTGACACACAACACAGTTCCTTCTCTCCATCAGGCATTCAGTAAATATTCAAAGCCTGGGTGATAATAAAGTATTTTGATGGCAAAATCAATAGGTGATAGGTACTTTGATGTGAGTGATAAAAAATAAGAGGAATCAAAGAAAACCTCAAAGTTTCACGGTGCTTTCCAGAGAGGATGGCATGTGAGTACTGTGATCTTACTTCGGGAAGATTTTCTGTGTGTTTTCTTCCCCTCCTCTCTATAGAGAACTGGCTGGAGGGAGACGTTTTACTGGCTTTCTTTCCCTGAAACTTAACACCGTGCAATCTTGTCATAGCACTGAGAGAAAATGAAGAAATACGAAGTTCTTTTTTTCTAATATAGCAAATTTATTATATGTGTCTCTCTGATGAAATGTAAATCTTTTAAATGGCGAGTCAGGAAGAAAGTTAGGTTATCTCCACACATGCCTAGAATTAATGTAGAGGTGTCTCTTAGCCTTTCAGATAGGGAAAATATTCATATGAAGCAAGATTGCATTGCCTGATGAGGGAGCAGTCTTACTTTTTTCCTTTTCAGTACTTCAGCCATGGGAAATACCCTAAGAAGGTGCTCTGTGGGAATATAGATGCTTACAGTAGCTTACAGGAAAGCCAATCTTTCTATTTTACCTTCTTTTAGAGAGAGACACTGTGAATGGTTAAAGAGTGACTCAGTTCTATATAAAAAAATTAGCTGGGAGTGTACAGTTTCTATTAAATGATAGGTTCTTGTGGGACAGAGAGGGATTAAGTACATAATGGGGAGAGAAGGTTAGTGGTAGTAGCTCTGGTATTCAGTAAGTAGGGTTAGATTTTATATTTCACTTCACTGGAGTGAATTTCTTAGCTGGGGTCATAGCCTTGTATTTAAGATGGGGCAATGGTGTATACCTTACAGTGCTGTTGAAAAACTTGAAAGAGACAGTAGAGTCCATATTAATTTGCTACCCCATAGAAATTAAGGTGGGATCCTAACAAGAGACACAGGAGTGAACCTTTCCAACGTGGTCTCCCTTCAGAGACCTTCGATCTGTCTGAGGTATGAGACACTTCTCCCTTGCTGGTGGCTTCTTAAGTCTGACAAGTGTCACATGAAACTAGAAGAAATCTAGCTTATATTGCTGAAGACTTTAGGAATAGGAGATATAGGGCAGGGCACAAGTTTTTATGTCTTTCATAAATAAAGAGATAATGAAAGGAAATAGTGTCTTCTGTAGAGAGAACAAATGAGAAGGATGCTTTTATATAATAGTCTATGGTCAGCAGTTGTTTATCTGTTTTAGGAATAACCTGAGTATTACTGAATTCACAGTTTTGTTTTTGTTTTTTGGTGTACTGTATTGTTTAGTCTTCGTATTCCAGATATCTAAGAAGTATAGAGGCCCGGAAGCAGTTATCTTTAACCCACATTTGTATATTACACTTACCTGAGGGCTGCTTTTCAACATTCATATTTGGAAATTCTACTTCAGACCTGTTGATCTGAAGTTACAGATATGGGCCTAAACTCTGAGACTATATCGAAAGTCCCGGATGTATACTCCTTTATGAGAAGCCAGGGCTGAAGCTTTGTTCCCATGTAAAGCTTTTGGGGTAACCTTGTATATCCTTGCTTTTTCTGTTGATGGTCATATCCTGGAAAAAAAACACACATATTGAACATGTTTTTACTCCTATTTGCATAACCTTCTACATACCATACTTAGCTGAAAGGGAAGTTGGAAGATCATCTTCAGTCCATAAGTTCATATGTCAAGCAGTCATTGCTACAGAGAGGAATTACAACACAATAATGGCACCAGACTGATTGAACACTCCATGTATGCCAAGAGCAGGAAAGAGCAGCCGTGTGATGTTGCTGCTGTCATTATCCCTATTTTATAGATTAGGAAATAGAATGTGGAAGGGCTGAGCACTTGATCATTGTCACATATTTGGTGAAAGTAAGAGATGAAATATTAAACAGATTCTATCTGGTGCTACAAGTATTTTGCATGATGCAATCTTGTAATACTACTTCAATTTCCTCGAGTTACCTACTAGTCACAGTTTTCCTATTTTGTTCATTTAGGTAGGAAATATATTTAGCCTTTATTGGTAATAGGATTGTCAAGAGTCCTCTATCCTTCAAATTTTATTAGAATTTGCATATTCTAAATTTAAAATTGACTTTGTTTTGTTATTACTATGTTGGGAACAACTACCATAGGGCAAGCTCTGGAAAGAAAATTTGGCAGTATTTTGAGTTTACAGTTCCCTTCCCAATATGAAATATTGCACATAAATATATGAAATTTTCATTCCCAGTGATCCTGCCAGAATATGAGTAAAAGAAAAAGTTTTAGGCTTACATAAATATATAGGCCTTTCTCCATTATCACAAATCAAGGAGAAAATATTGAGTTAAGCTGATTGTCATCTTGAGATGTCATAATGTAACAGTGGTCTCTTGAAGTCTGAGGGCGATGTTTGTCTCACCAAGGATATAGTTAATGATGAATTCCATGTAGTGCAGTCCATCCCTCCGATGACCATCCGCATCTGGAGTCTTTCTGTGGGTTTCTTCTGACATCCAGTGTCACTGAGTCACTCTCTTTGCATGAGCTAACCAGGATGTCTTAGAAAATCATTAGTAGTGGGAATCAATTTCTCCACATATATAGCTGATCTTTTAAATAATAAATAACTCATAGCATGCTGATCTCTTTAGGAAGTATTTTCTAAGCAGTCTTGATGGGGTGGTAGATGAGGAGAAATTATTGTCCTCTTGCCCCATATGTCTTTCATCTTGTTTTGTAATTAGATAAAGACAGATAAGTAGAAGAGAAAGGGAGGGAGGGAGAAAGGGAAGAAAGCAGGGAGAGAGGGGGACACATACACACACACACACACAGATACACACACATACATACACACACGAGAGAGAGAGAGACAGAGACAGAGACAGAGACAGAGAGATTGACATTGACGTTTTAATTCCCCCCAAAGATTCTGATAAAATTTTGATAACCATAAAGCTTTTATGCTGGTAGTAATTTTGTGAATGTTATATTATTCAGTGCTTTAAAGAAAACTTCAGTGAAAGCATCCAAATCTCAACAATATGGAGAAAACAGTTCCAGAAAAGATGTTGTGTAACATGCTCAATATAAAATAACAACATGCTATTCTACAAATTAGGAAACCATTTCAATAATTTATTCTTCCTGAAAAATGGATTACTGAATTCTAAGGCTTTAAACTCGGTCATTATGTACAATTACAGAAGATAATGATGGACTGTTATTGTGGGCCATGGAGTGACTTTTACAAATGAAATCACAAAGTCATCATAAGTTGCCATTGGTGACAAATCAAATAATTAACCATCTAATGTTAACTGTGAAGCCAGAAGGGTCTTGTCTACAAGTATCATTTGCCTACTCAGTAATAGTTCCTAATATGTTGAATCAGATTCACCCTAATTATATGATCACAGTTGTATGTGGGTGTATCAATGATTAGATAAAAGATATATGTCTTTCCTGCATAATATGTTGGAGGATGGTATTTCCAAAACAGGCAAAACACCCCTGCCAATTAGGAGGTATTATTATTGAGGATTCAGTGTTTTCTGAAATGAATAGGTGCAGTCAGAGAAAGAGATAGGTCATCTTCTCTAGTGATTTTACTGATTCCACTCACTCTGTGCTGAAAACCTCATTTTTCTTCTCAAAGATTTATTATTAGGCTTTCACACTCTTTCTATCTTAGAGGACACTTGAGATTTCTTTCTGGGTGGTCTCCCTCTCTGTTTTGTGCACATCACTGACTTTATTTCCTTTGGACTTGAAATGTTAATTATAGAAACAACTGTAACTTGCAGGGTTTATTACTAGCAAGATACAGTGGCCTAAAGATAGGTTCTATGCAGTTTGAATTGCTCTGTCCTCTCTCTCCTCCATTAACCTCATGGTTAAGAGTTTTTTCCACTAGTGGATGTCCTGTTGAAACTGTCTCATAGGTAAATGGATGCATTCAGGAGCATAATGTTAAGTGAAAGAAATCAGAGACACAAGTTTAAATATCTCATGGCTTCTCATATATGAGAAACCCAATATATAAATAAAGTTGAAATAAAAGTTACATAATAAGAGGTAGGGAGATCCTTTTCAAATGGGGAGGAGAACAAAAGGTGGAGGGAGGGGGAAAAGAGGTAGGGAAAAGGAATTAAAAAAAAAATAGAAAAACCAGAAGTAGAAATTTTGCAAATAAGAAGGGGAACAAAAGCTAGAGATAACAGGGAATAGAAGACGATGGAAAACATAAGACATGTTATGAATGTACAAATTCTCTTATAATAAATAAAATTGTTACATATAAGTATAAGCAAATGAAAAATAAAATTATGAGAACAGATAATTTAATATGATTTTCCAGAAGGGACAAGTAGACTTTAGCCATCATCTATTTATCAATCTTTCCCTTATTTATAGTTTTTACTGAAAACAAAGAACAATATTCATTAATTCTCCCATCAGTTATTGATGCCACTGTTAGAAAGCAATTATGGACTAGGCATAATGTCTCTGTAAATCTTAAGATAGTAAATGTATTTTAAAAATCTGCATAATACCAAATATTAAATCAAGGAGAACAGGAATCACTTTATAACACACAGAATTTCACTTCTCAATCATGGAAAGGACTTTTTTCTTTAATTTCTTGTTTATTATAAATTTATACTAAATGACTTGGTAGTGGTGTTAGAGGAAATAGGTATATGTCAGCTCTAGTGCTATGTGGAAATCATGGTTTAATTAATTCAGTGATTCAATATGTTCACTTAACAAATATTTACTTTTTACATGATTCAGACATCAGTCAGGTCACTGGGGTCACAGCAGTGAACGAAAAAGACAAAACTTCGCAGTCTTCTGTTCTATGGTTAGTGCAAGTGAGAGTGATGAAGCTCAAGACCTCAGTCTGCTGCTGATGGTAGGTACTAAAGAGAAAGGGGGAACATAGATGTACAATTTGCAGTAAACTGACTAGGAAAGGCCTTTCTAGAAACGAAGGTTGGAGAAAGCTGGGACTGACCTAGCGAACCTTGGGCTGTCTGGGGAGAGAGGATTCCGGGTGGATTTTGGTTTTAAACTTTTCCTTTTCCTTTTTTTGGTACTGGGGATTAAATTCAGGATTTTGCACTTGCGAGGCAGGGATGGTGCCACTGAGGTAATTCCTAGGCCTGTGCATTTAGTTTTGATAAATGTGAAACTACTGGAATAATGAAGGTAGAGATCATTTTTTTGCGCTCCCTCCCACGTTTCCTATATCCCTTTCTCTGTCTTTAACCCCAGGCAACTATCTACAGAGTTTAGTTTTACAAGTCACTGGGAACTCTTTTTTTTTTTTTTTTTTTTAAGTGTAGAAGACAAGTGTGTCCTATTTGAGAGGAAAAGAGGAAGAAACAATGAATATGTACCCTAAAGATATTTGTAAAGAGAAAACCTGAGGATAGACTTATTGCACATTGACATATATTTTTAAAACTTATAAATATTTCAGCATGTGTATGTGCTAAAGTAAAGACCTATGAAAAAAGTGAGACTGGAGGTGAATGATGAAGGGAGCCTCCCAGGAGGTAGATGCTAGGTTAGGCACACAGTTGAAAGAGTGATTGGGAACAGGAAGAAAACAGCTTTTCCTCAAAAAATAGAGGTGAGGTGGTGTGAGAGAGGGAGATGGTAGTCTGTCACTGTCCTTGGACACAAAGATCCATATTTGATGTGCAGTTTCCTTAGTGAAGTGCAAGAAGAGTTCATCTGTTGAGAGTTACAGGAGAGTGAAGAGGTGTCTGAGAAAAGTAGGAAAAATAATGACACTGGAATAGCACCGGTTGGGAAAGGGGAGTAGGGGTTGTCTTAACAAGGTTGTCGAGTAGTAGTAATAGCTACTTGACATCGGAGGTTAAGCTTTTGTGGTAGGACCAATCATATGGTGATTTTTTTTTTAGTTGCCTCTGTGGGACCAGGATATAGCTGTAGAAGGTGAAATTTTGCAACACTGTGAGAAAGTTACAAAGAGGGCAAAGATAAAAGAGAATTACGAAGTTGGATATTTGTATTAAGAGTTATGTACTATGAAAGTTAAATGGATTAGGAAACCAGTCAGAGTCAGAGGTTAGGTTAAGAACCTAGTATTTCCAAGAACATAGTATTTCCTCAGTAGCATCTGAAGCTTCACTAAAGAAAAAAAACGTGAAATACAGATTATTGCTTTTGCCTGTTAATATAATTGTTTACTTAAAACAAATGAAGATGTTTACATTGGTTAGGGTTGGCTTTGTGCCCCACAGAACAGTAATAGCATGTGTGTCCTGCATAATGTGTGTGTCCTGCATAATGTGTGTCCTGGTTGTGGACCATGGAACTGGATCCCTGTTCCTTATACTTGAATTCTATTGCCTCAGTTTTCTAGCTTGTGACCTTGGACAGGTTTCATAACCTTGTTGTTTCTCACTTCTTCACATCTAAAAGGAAGATTTCATTTCCTTCATAGTGTTGTGAAAATAGTATATGCCAGTAGAGTTGTTGTTATCAGGTGTTCTAGACCCTGAGAGCAAGTATCAGGTCTAAATTCAGAACCTGGTTTTGCAGCTTTGGGGAAACCATCCAACCACTGCTCATTGCTTTTCATTCGCCTCACCCCTGAAATAGTTTTAGTAACTTTTACTGTACGTGTTGTAGTGACAATTGAGAGTGTGAAAATGCTGTGTAACTCCCAAAACACTGTATTGCAACGTGAAATATTGTATTGGTTACATTCTTGATACATAGACACTATATAAACTAATGAATGTAAAAATACAATGAAATATGAAATGTTTTTGCAAATGCAGAGCAGCACTGGGACTTGGAAATGCTTTTTTGTTTTTTATTATACAAATTTGATTGTATATATGAATAATTTTTATTTTTATTAGTGTACATATGCAATATGCAGTGATTACATGCATTGTGAGGAATGTACATATAGATAGCACCTTAATTCTGTTTTGTAATCCTTTCCGCTCTTTTCTCTCCATTTCTTGTCCCATTTCCTGTTTGCAAAAAAAATTCTACCATAACTTTAATCTATAACTCTGAAGAAAGACACTGGCAAGAAGGCAGCCATTTAGATAATTAATTAAAATGAAGATTTTGCTTTCTTCATGGATCTTATTTCCTTCCTTTGCCTTTGTGCATGGAATTGAAATTTGACAGTATGCAATCAATACCAATTTTAGTTGATGCTGATCTCTCATGGTATTGAGTGAGAATTTATTCATGTGCAGAATGTGGTAGGTTTTTCTAAAGGTGTATTACAACTCTTGCATGTTGGCTTCATGGAGCATTATTGCAGCAAAAGTTATAGCATTTGTTGTCACAATAGGTCCTTCTACTTTGTGTTACCTTTTTCAGTTAGTTTTTATTCAAGCCAGATTATTTATTTATAAACTTTATATTGCAAATTTAGATGTATAGTTATGTGGATTTTGACAAGAGCAAATTTAGTCATAATTAATATGCAGTTAAGATATAGAACATTTCCATCATCCCCAGAAGTTGCTTTATGACTCTTAGTGATCACTCTCTTCTCCCAGACCTCAGACTTTGCCAACGACTGATGTGTACTTTTCTCTTGTTTTGTTTTTCCCAGAATGTCACTTGTATCAATTGCATGTCAACTAGTAACTAGGTTCATGAGCAGTTTTGTGCATATCAACTAATAACTCGGTTCATGAACACTTTTGTTTGTGAACAGTTTGGTTTGCAAGCAGAAGCATTTGGCAGAATGTTGTTTTTGTTTGCAAACTCTGCATCAGGTGACTAACTGCACAAACGCAAACATGCTTATCTTTTCCAGAATCATGGAGCACATTAAGATTGTGAACAGATGTCCCACTGTACTTTAAAACACATTCTGGAAACCTGTAACTAGGCATCATTTTTAATCACAGGAAATTTGTTCACCATCTCTGCATGTATGAATGCACAGGGGTGTATTTGTGTTAGCCAGGGAAGGGGAGGGAACATGGTGTTAATGGCTCCACCGATGCAGCTTCCTGCAAAACTTAAAGCACCCAGGGCTGGTTCTGTGATCACTCTACATGGCGTCTACACATGAACCTTGCCAAAAAATCCAGGAAAAGTAAGAGATTATCTCTCTCAGTTGTCACTCAGTAAATATTGCTGGCTCTTTATCAAATAAATGGTGCTTTGATAGAACACTAAATAGCTTTAGCAACTGCCAGGGAGCAACTCAGTTAATCTGTATGATAATAAAAGCATTAATCCTGTTTTGTCCATTATGCTGTCCAATTTGAAGCACCATCCTTGAGTTGGTACAGTTGGGAGATGTTCAGTGATAGAGAAACTGGAGAAGGCAGAACTGACTGCAGATGGTCAACTGAGGGCAATATAAATTCCTTACCACATGCTGGAGAATAAAACACATTATTTACCTCTCTGTGGGTACAGTTTCAAATCACTTAGTCTCTTCTCAGAAAAGCTGCTTTTCTTACAATTCTGGTTTTTCTTTCTCTTTTCTTCGTTAGAACTAGTCACAGATTTCAACCTCTGGGTGGTTGTATTAGCACAGATATAGATGGGGGTGAGGCGTGAGCTAGCGTTTGTTGTTTCTGCCACAAGTGTGATAAACACTTTAAATACGTCTTGCTTCATCCTCACAAGTCTTGAGAAGTAGGTATCTTTAAAATCACCATTTTACAGATGAATAGTCTGGGAAGGGGTTTGTCCAGGGTCTTAGCGCTCTGAAGGAAAATGAGGCTCACTTTGCAGTCACTGCACTGCACCTTGCTGATTTTCTGTATTACGGCGTGTTGCGCTGTGTGACAACTTCTCACTGTCAGGCCCGACGCTCTGTTTATCTCCTGGCTAAGTGTATTGATAGAGCTTGCACAGCGCCGACTTTATGATTGCACACAGTTGTTCAAATAACAGGAATTGCTCTTCATTTTCTATATTTAGGAGGACAGAACAACTTGTAATAAATATTATGACCTTTAGGTCGAACATTTCCTGTAAAGTAATGACCAGACCTTCTCAAGCCTGCTATTAATTGTAGTCAGAAACACTCAACCATGGTTTTAAAAATAATAAAAAATAATAAATAATACAACCAGACGTATTTTGGTTGTTATGTAACAGAGTAGTGGGTGTTATAAAGGTAATATTTGTAGCCTGAAACTATTTCCTGTCACTCTACTTGTAGAGAAAATGAACACATTTTCCCATAGGCCCGTTTACTAGGTTTCATTAGGATACATTATCCTCTCAAGCTTTAGTGATATTTCATGAAGGTTACAATTCTGTAAACTTTCTGAAATGCTACTTTAAAAATGAGTTAAACATCAGCTTCTTTGATAATAAAACAACTTGGTTCACAGATTTTATAAGTAACCAAATAGTGACTTCTGTATTCACCTTCTTCCTTTTTCCTGTCAGCATCTCTGTGTGTGAGAAGAGATTTCTATCTGGTTTTTGAGGGTCTTGAAGCAAAATCTTTTCATAATTCTTTTTAATCTGTGAAAAAGATATCCCTTCTTCTCTCTCTCTCCTTCCTTTCCTCTCTCCCTTCCTTCCTTCTTGTTCTATTTCTGCTTTTGTTGTTTATGTTTAAAATATTTTTTTATTTTTTTTGAGACAGGGTCTCGCTTTGTAGTTCAGGCTGGCCCTGAGCTCACTATGGTGCCCAGGCAAGCCGCTGCGAACTCAGCAATCCTCCTGTCTCTGCCTCCCGAGTGCTGGGATTACAGGCGTGAGCCATCACGTCTGGCATTATGGTATGTGGTGTTGATTGTTGGTGGGCGTGTCTCCATGCCCAGCATTATATGTGGTTACTGGGGATCGAACTCAGGACCTTGCGCTTGCAAGGCAGTTGCTGGAACCACTGAGCTAACCCTCCGGCCCAATGTTTAAAATATTTTTAGCTCAAGTGGTACCGTGCCAACCTTGGATGCACAAGGGCCAGAGTTTGAACCCCAGTACCACAAAAAAAAAACAAAAAACAAAAACAGAAAACAAAAACAAAATAAAATATTTTTATTCTTGTGATATAGCTGTTAGTCTTTTATATTAGAATATTAGATTTTATATTAGATTTATATTAGATTTTATATTAGAAATATTAAAATTCCTTTGAGCTATTATTTTTTTAATTTGAATCTTTATTGGTACATTATATATACACATCTGGATTATGCTCAACATTGAGAACTTGTACCAGTGATATGACATGACTTAATTCTCATTTTTTCCCTTCCCCTACCCACCCTACAACCCTTGGCTCCTATATGCACAAGCTTCGTTTTCTTTTTTTAACTATCAAATTTTTTTCTTTCCCCTTATTACTTACCACTAAACCTTATTTTCCTTTGAATATTTACTATTTCACATTATCTATTTTGCATTCTAGAACTCATTTACATCTTCAGTTTCTCATACCAGTGAAAAGATACGATATTTATACATCTGTGACCTATTTATTTCACTTATGAGTATGTCCTTAAGGCACATCCAAATGACTCAAACACATCATTCTTTATGGCAGAGTAATAGTCCATTTTATAAAAAAAAAACCCACATCTTCTTTATCCAGTCTCCAGTTGATGGGCATTTGGGTTGTTTCCAAAATTGGGCTATCACAAACTGAGCTGCTATAAACAGGGGAGCACATATGTTGCTGTGGTATGAATCTTGTAATTCTTTTGTGAAGTTTATTATTTTATTATTAGACAATGTTTATACAACTGGGTCAGAAAGCCAAATAAATTCTCTATTCTTTTCAAAAAACTAAAATGTTTGATTATTTTCACAATGTTGACTAATTTAAAAAAAATTTTTAGAAATTTTCTTGGCATTATAGTGTACCTAGTAGAGCAGCTATTAACTATTCTTAACACTTACAAAATGCTCAAATGTGTGTTTTATAAAAAGGCTGTCTTAAGCATGTGAGATATTATGACAACATAAAATATCCAAAATACACTCATTGTACTGAAATTAATTCTATCTTCAAAAGGACATTATAATTCTTTTTGTTTGCCATTACCAAACTCCATGGTTTTATAATGGAAAATGTATTTTTTTTTTTTTTTTGAGACAGGGTCTCGCTTTGTAGTTCAGGCTGGCCCTGAGCTCACTGTGTAGCCCAGGCAAGCCTCGAACTAAGTAATCCTTCTGTCTCTGCCTCCCAAGTGCTGGGATTACAGGCATGAGCCACCACGCCCGGCATTTGGAAAATGTATTTTTGAAAGTGAATGTAGAGGTATTTAGAAGGAATAATTTTCAAATTGTGTGGAATATATAGCATGAAACTTTTGTGAGACAATTTCTCATGATTTTCTGTGAGTCATTGGACAGCTTTTCAGCTTCTTTTTTGAACTATCTGGTTAAGAATCTTTCTTAACAGATGGTTTTCTTTCTTTCCTCTTTATTCTTTCTTTCTGTCTGTCTTTCCTTCTTCCCTCTGTCCCTCCCTCCCTTCCTTCCTCGCTCCCTCCTTTCCTTCCTTTCCTTTCTCTTCCTTTTTGGTATTAGGGATTGAGCCCAGGGCCTGTGCACTGAGCTGCATCCTTACCCCATGTTTTATTTTGAGATAAGGATCCTATCTGGGCTTCAATTTGTAATCCTCCTGCCTCAGTTTCTCAGAATCCTAGGATTACAGGCTTGAGTTACCTCACCCAGAAATCAGCTTTCAAAGCCAGAGATGCCGTTTCACTCTCCTAGTAAGGGGACAGATTTTTTCCTGAGCCAGGACAAATGTTGAGCCAATTCACTGGGAGTTTTCTGAGGTACCTAGTGGTCTCTGAAGCCTACACTTCCTCAGGCCTGGTATGTGTGCAGTGCCCATTTCAGGGAGGGGGTGCTTAGGGGAGAACCCGTATGTAAGTTGAGCTCATGCTCCCTGGTCTTTCAGGAGTCTTAAAGTTCTTTGTCTCTGACTCAGAGAGCCTCTCTGAAGCTGTGGCAGACTAAGTTATTAGCCTGTAAGCAAAGTAAAATTGCCAATCTTTAGTAGTTTTTGACAAAAATCTGTTTTTTTTTTCTTTTTGGAGACAGGGTCTCGCTTTTTAGTTCAGGCTGGCCCTGAGCTCACTATGGTGCCCAGGCAAGCCGCTGCGAACTCAGCAATCCTCCTGTCTCTGCCTCCTGAGTGCTGGGATTACAGGCGTGAGCCACCACGCCCAGCATTAATGTGGTAACCGGGGATCGAACTCAGGTCCTTGTACTTCCGAGGCAGGCGCCGGAACCACTGAGCTAACCCTCCGGCCCAAAAATCTGTTTTATTATATCTGAGCTGCATTGCATTTTCCAGAGTACCAGGTCTTTCTTTTAGGTTTCTTTTTTTCTTTTCTTTGTTTTTAAAGAGAAATAGAAGCACCTTATAAATTGCAAACTTGCAATCAGTTACTCCAAATTTCTGGTTGATTTTGTAAATTAAATGTACTGAGAAAGAAACATTTACAATGTTTGTCTTGTACAACATCTACTGTGGCAGTATTTTCTGTAGACACAATATATGAATATGAAATTAATCTCATTTGCATACAATTGCTACTGTTTCAAATCAATGTCATTGAAGCAAAATGGATTAGGGATTGATAGAGTCACAGCTCATAATGCTGTGAGCACAACCCTTAGCCTGACTAAGAGTTGCAGGGCTTTTTTCCCCCTGAATTGTAGCAAGTGCATACACTCATTTCGGAGTTTTAAAATATAAAGATGCTTGATGACTATGAGGTTGATGTTTTGCTTTAGCATTGTGGTTTTTTTTTTTTCCCAGATTCAGCTTCACTGATTAAACACTGGAATTTAGGAGTTGAGATTTGGAGATGTGCTTACACTTACAGAAACTTCTAAAAACACCTCATTTAGAACTAGTGTTAGACAATTAGGTGGCAAGTTTGCATTCGTCAAACCATAAGCATCTTTTAATATAACTCATGTTTTCATCAGAAATCTAACAGATTAACTTGGTGTGCTAAATAGTTAAAAATAAATCACATAGGCAAGTTTATTTGTACAGATTGCCTTAGTATTGAGTCTTATAATTTATATAAAGTATTTTAACTCCTATCTCTTGAAGAGTTTTTTGTTCTCTGTAAACTGTCTAATGCGTTTCTTTTTGAAAAGGTGATTTTTTTGAAGGTTTCGTCAGCACTTTCCTCAGCCTTTCATTTGCATCATTCATTTGAGGAAGATAAACTTCTACCTTGGACTTTGATGCTATTAAGACATATTTCAAAGTGATAGGTAAGAGCTGCTTTTCCACCCAACTGTGTGAGGAAGAATCAGAGAAACAAGCAGAGAGGTCTCGCACAGGTTCCTCAAGGCTAGTATTTTATGAGACAAGCAGTGTGTATTTTGTGAAGCCCATATCTACGTTAGATGTTTTCGCGCAGCCATCTGTGCCATAACTCATGATTCTGCATGCATCGTAATCAGCATCTAGTTATGCAGAGCTCCGGCCTTCGTGCAGTCTAACTACTTAAAACAGTAAAGCGCTGCAGGATATTAGGATATGTGGCCAGAACATTATGGTGGGCACTTTCTCTCTCTACCTGAGCGGATGTCTGCAAATCAGGGTCTCAAAGAAGCGCCTCTGTAGAGGTGCCAGCGAACGAGGCTGGCAGCAGAGCCCAGGTCGAGTGCTGGAGGCTGCCAGGTGTCTGGGCCCCTTTCGGTTCTTCCTGGAGTCCACACATTCAGTGAGCCCGTCTGGGGCCCTCTCGCCCCTGCCCCGCTTTGAGCAGCTTCTCGCTGTGGACGGAGGAGGAGAGCTGGCAATGGAGTGTGATCACCTCGCAGCCTGATTCTCTGCAGCATTTTTTGCCGCATTGTGTGGTCTTGGGATTCTGGTGACTTTAAGTGGATATGCGACCGATTTTCCCCTTCGTGTGTAATTTAGTAGGGGTGGGGAGGACACAACTACATTTCATTTTAAACAGAAATATGTCGCACCAGCTGCAGATTGAGGCTGGGCCTTGATTTGCAAATTTTCACAAATTCAGAGGATGTTCTGCCAGCAGCCAGCATAATAGCTGGGATCTGGCCAAAGAGCAGGTTTTCATTGAATATATTGTGTTCCAGCTTCCGAATGCACACATCCAAGGAACTCTTTCCTTGAGAAGACACTGATATATTTGCTTGGAATAGCATTATACACACATAAATCAAGAGCTCTGGCAAGAAAATCAGCGCTTGCAGGTTTTAGTTCTGAGTCATGGATTTGCAATATGACTTCGGGTAGTTACTTATGCCGCTTTATGCCGCTGCGCCCTTCTCATCTGCAAAACGAGCTCATTGTCCCCAAGCAGGTATCACTGTGAGCCTGGCGGCCACCACAGGGAATGGTGCCTGCTTGTGGGTACCGGTTTTTAATGATCAATATTTTAATAAATGTACAGAAAAGTGCTCCAGTCGCATCCTCATGCCTGGAGTTTCACAAGGTTTAAGTAGCCAGGACAGCACGGCTCATGTGGAGATTGTGGCCAGCACCCGCTGAGGCCCTGTGCCTGCCCTGTCACTATGCTGCACGCCTTTCCGAAGGCAAGTTCTTTCCTGCCTTCCACTGTCGAAGTTAGCTTCTGTGTGTTTCTTAACATCTTACAAATGGAACAATTCATTTCTCTTTTGTTTCTGACTTGTTTCACTCCTCGATATGTCTGGATATTTCACTCATGTTGCCTCTTCTAGAAAAATGTTGTAATGTATATGCAAGTAGCTTGATCTATATGTTTAGGAAGTAAGGATGTATTGGATTAAGTAACTGGAGTCTCTTTGTAGTTTGAAATTTATAGCTGAATGATAGGAGAAACATTTTCAGAGGTATAAGTTACATGGTTACCTTGTAGTGACTTATATAGCATTTAATACCAACTCAGATTTCTAAGGAAATAGGATATAGCAACTTTCTAAAATGAATATATGTGGGCATAACTTGTATCAAAACATTTATGTACATGTTCTCATGTCTTAGACTATTAAATTCACTAAAAATAATACTGAGCATCAGACACTTGCATTAGTTTTATTTCCCACAATAACTCTAGAAGGTATTATAATTCCATTTTTTGGAAGCAGGAAATAGTCTCGGAAAGTTAAAGTTAGTTGCCTGTTTTTGTACAACTTCTAACTGAAGCTGAATTAAAATTCATAGTTTTACTACTATGTTCTCTTAAGGATTACAGAGGCATAATCCTGCATGCCTGGAGCTTGTATTTTGGTAGGGGATGGAGATCAAGTGAGGAAAGCAGACAGAGAAAAAGAGAATCTTAATATGACAGCTAAAAAATTGTGACAGGGCTTACTCTGTTCCTGGTGCTATAACAAAGTATCACAGACTGGGTAACTTACAAGTAAAATAAATGTATTTTTCATGTTGTAGAGGTGAGGACACTGAGCTCAAGGGGCTGTGGATGTCTGGTGAAGGCTCATTCTCTTCCAAGATGGCACCGTGGTGCTCTGTCCTCACAGGGGAGAAGGAAAGAATACTGTGTCTTCATGTAGTTTGAAAGGCACCAAAGACCAAAAGTTATTCTCAAGCCCTTTTATAAAGACTCTGGTTCCACTCATGAGGGTTTTGGTAATCTCTTGCCAACAGTCGAACTTCTTAAACTGCTGTGCTTAAGAGTGTTTGAGTTTCGCTGTGAATTTTGGATGGAGACCAACATTCAAATCATAGCAATGGGAAGGAGACCTGTAAGCACACAGAGGAGGTGGCAGTGCCAGCCTACGGAGTAAAAAAGAGTTGTAGGCTGGGATGGGGGAGATCAATGGCGTGTGCAAGGCAGGGAGCGCTGGGGGAGTGCTGCAGGGAGACGTGTAAGGTGAGCGCCCAGGCGGAGGGTGGGGGGAGGGTGAGGCGGGAATTTACCGCATTTCGGTGGGGGATGGGTGCTTTGAAGGAGAATCCAAAGGAGCAGGGGTTCCTTCTGTGGCTGGAGGTTATCAGCAAGGAGTCATGTTCTCATTTGGAACCCAAATACATTTTGTGCAGAGGGAAGGTGGCGAGAGAAGAGACCGCCAGGGAAGCAGCAGTCCCTTTTATAGGCCAGGAGGGAGATGTGTGATATTTTTGTCGTTTTCACAGGGCCCTTGTTTGTGCGTGTGCATCCATGAGCCTATGGAGTGTTCTTAGTGTCAGCCTCACTTCGTCACAGTCCTAGAGACCTTGGCTGGTTGCTTCTCCCACTAGGAGAATGCAGCCCCGCTGCGAGGTTCAGGCGCACTCCTCCGTAGTGCTTGGGGTGCAGCGCATGAATAGGACGGGTCGTTCCATAGCCTAGCTCTGTGACATCCTACCTGAGAGATATATTTGAAAAATTCTTTCCTTTGGGCCTTATTTTCCTTATTTGAATATGGGGATATTTCAAAGGTTATGATGAATATATGAGTAATGTATCTAATGTACACAGAACCGCCTGGCACGTGTTAAAGGCTTCATTAAGACCTGTTGCCATCCACGTGTGCTGGTGCATAGCTCTGGGTGGCTGAGGCAGAGGGACTGCAAGTGTAAGCCCTGCCTAGGCAACTTAATAACTTAATAAGATCCCATCTCAAAAATAAAAAAAAAATTAAAAAAGTGTTGGGGTCGTAGCTTAGTGAGAGGGCCCTGACTTCAGTGCACAGAACCAAAATTTTTACAAATGCCATCGCTATTATTTTGGAACAGTTACTGCTTTAGAATGCTGTGTGTGGGGGTTGGCTAGTAAGGGCCAGGGACATGATGGGAGGGTGATTCTAGAAAGCAGATAAAAAGCGTTTCTCCTGACTCGGGGCAGTGGCGATAGGCTGGAGAGAGGGCAGGTTGGGAGAGGTAGGGAAGGAGAGGAAGTAAGCACTCTTACTTACACATCCAGGTTGGGTGGGCCGGCAGGGTGGGTCCCCGCTAGAGACTGAGAATTCCTACATAGACAGGCGCGTTGGAGGACAGACCTCACAACCTGATGGAAGTGTTCCTGCGGTGCTGATGACACAATGCTTAAGCTCAGGGAGGTCACCCTTGTGGCCTTTGTCACTTCCTGGCCTCTCATGGAGGCTCCAGCTTCTAGGTGAGAAAATACCTGCCGCTCACCTTTCTGCCAGGCCCGTCCTTCCTTGGCTCCACTCTGGGGGTCTGTGGGTAGAGCAGACTATAGTAATATTATATAGATTACTTCTATTCTTACTCTAATCTTATTATATAGATTACTTCTGGTGCGGTAGGCAGCCTAGGGCCACCTCAGTAAGCCGCCAGAAGTGAAGGGTTTTTCCCTCGTCAACATTGTGAAACATTTTCATGTTAAATCTGTCAGAGATTTAAAAAAATTTAAACACATTTGGTCCCATCCTTAGTTACCCATACTTTTTCCCCATTGTGAAAATAGTATGTGTGGAATACCTGAAAGTTACGCAACTTATAGATACTTAATTAGATGGTACTTTTTTTTTTTTTTTTGAGACAGGGTCTCGCTTTGTAGTTCAGGCTGGCCCTGAGCTCACTATGTAGCCCAGGCAGGCCTGGAACTCAGCAATCCTCCTGTCTCTACCTCCTGAGTGCTGGGATTACAGGCGTGAGCCACCACGCCTGGCACTAGATGGTACTTTTTAATCTACCTACCTATGTCTGTCTATCTGCTGTCTATCAACTCTGTCCACCAGCCTCCTACTATCTACCCATCTGCCTGTGTCTCTCCAATCTCTCCTGTATCATCATCCGTTTGGCTTTTTTGACCTGGCCATTAGCTTTCTGTGTGCCTCAGTGGACAGCCGTGGGGCTCTTAGTGGGCCATTGTGAGTGGGTCGTGACTGGGCATTGTTTGGTCTGCCTTCACTGAGATATGTAAAATCCACGGTTTCTTTTTTTATTGGCTGTTTTTGTAACGAGGTGAATCTTTAGCCCAAAGGTTACTTTATGAGGACTGTTGGGCGGAAAGATTTTTCCAGATATTGGTAACATATTTTTTCTTTAGATGCAATAGATTGAATAGCTGATGACATTTTCCTCTTTGCATTAATTTATCGGAAAGCTCAGAATAAAATATATTCTTCAAAATATCTAACAGTTAAAGTGTATAATTATGGTGCTAACAATATCTCTGGCTTTATTTTATCTGGTGCACTTTTATTTTCTGGTATACATAATTTCCTCAGTTATTTTATTATAATGGTGAATTACTTCACATTTGTTAGGAATGAGGAATATACATATGTTATGAATATAAATACACACTTGCATACATGTACACTTACGAGGCAGATGCGTGTATATTTATTACTTTACAATTTTTAATTACATTTACTTTTTTTTTTTGAGACAGGGTCTCACTTTGTAGTTCAGGCTGACCCTCAGCTCACTATGTAGCCCAGGCAAGCCTTGAACTCAGCAATCCTCCTGTCTCTGCCTCCTGAGTGCTGGGATTACAGGTGTGAGCCACCACACCCAGCACTGTGGTATGTGGTATTGATTGCTGGTGGCGTGAGTCACCACACCCAGCATTGTATGTGGTTACCGGGATTGAACTCAGGACCATGTGTTTGCAAGGCAGGCGCTGGAACCACTGAGCTAAATCTCCGGACCAATTATTTTTATTTTTAACTGGCATAAAACATAGAAATTGCACATAGCATGGGCCAGCATGTTATGTTTTGGTACATGTAGACATGTCATATTTAACTCAGTTTAAATATATACATTTTTAATAGTATATAATGTTATGAATAGAAGTACCCAGTCAAGTGAAGTTGGCTCATCTATACAAAAGATAAAAGTAAAACCTTACTTCCTGTCCTTCAGAGTTTTTATATTTAAAAGTGCAATATGTGACAAAATGTATCAGCATTTTTGTTCCTATGCAGAGTGTATTAGGTAAAGCTCTGGATTTGAAACTGCAAGATTGGATTTCACCTTTCTTCTTCTGTTACTAACCGATGACCTTGGGCAAGCCATTTAATCTCTGTGAGCTTCAAATTTCTGAGCAGTGGGAGACTGAAAACTCATGCTCTATCCATGTCCTCATCTTTATTACAAAGATTATATTAGATAATGCAAGAGACTTCTGTTAACTATAAAGAGCTATAGGGTAAGATTGCTATTCAGTCTTTCATTTTTTGAGAAGAATATTTTAACTTATTTTTTAAATCTTATTTTATCTACATTTTATGTTGATTCAAGATACCTACCAATTACTATTTTTTCAATTATAAACATTTGAGGTACAGCATGATAGTTTGACACATTTATAGTGTGTAATAATCAAATCAGTACAGTTAATGTTTTCATCTCCTTACCCAATGTAGTTTTGGTAATTTTTTTTTAATAGCACAGTGGAGTAAATAGTGTGTAACAACCTATTAAATGAGATACATTTTATGAATAACTAGAAGAGAGGAACTTAGAAGCTCTAGCACATAATAATGATAAGGAGATAAAAATGTACATTGGTCAGCACATAGCATAAACATGTACTGAAATATTCACTGGAACTCATAAGCATATACAGCTCTTGTACATTAAAAAGTTTTTTAAATGCCTATTTAGCTGAGTTACAAGGGTGTGTATCTAAGTTAAAATGACGGTCACTAACCCAAGTGCCAACATGCATGAACAGAATGTGGGAGAAGGAAAATGAGTCTGCTACTTTTGATCTCACTTTTGATTGAAGCGTTATGAAGGGAAATACTGTACTTAATTCTTCATTTTACAGTTGGGAAATGGCAGCTAGCACTCAGCCACAGTCTGTGTGGTGGTGGGAAGGGCAGAAACTCAGACTGAGTTGAGCAGGCATGAGCCAGTCCAGCTGGAGCCGCTCCTCAGTCCCATCTTGTGATTGCTGGAAAGACTTGAACCGTCATTCACTGACTTTTCTCAGGAGTCCGGAAAATAAGAGATTTTGTAAGTTGTCCCAGTTCATAACTTTTGTCAATTAGTTGTAAGTGACAGAATACACTTAGTATAGTGGGAAGATGTTCAGGTTAAAACAAATGTGGTATTTAACCTTCAACCTCCTTATTCATTATTTTTGTGTCAAAACTCACCTTGTGCTTGAAGCTACAAAGATCTGAGGAAGAATACATTTGTAAGTTCATTTTATATTTATGTGTTTATTTTTATTAGTACATGTTTTCAGTACATACTATTTCTCCTTTTTCCTTCAGCCTCACCAGCATTTGTTATTATTTGGTTTCTTTATGAAGGTCAATCTTTCTGGGATAAGGTAGAACCTCAGTGTTACTTGAATTAGCATTTCTGTAATGGCCAGTGAGGTTGAGAATGTTTTAATATATTTATTCACCTTTTGTACTTCTGTTCAGTGTCTGTTCATTTCATTTGCCCATTTTGTGATTGGGTCTTTTATTTTGGGGATATCTTCTTGGTATATTTTAGTTACTTTTTATACTCTAGTTACTAGTCCTCTGTCTGAGGAATAGCTGGCAAAATTTTCCTATTTGTAAGTTTTCTTTTTGTTTTATTAGTTGTTTCCTTTAGTGTACAAAAGGTTTTTAATTTCCTATGATCTCATTTGTTAATTCTCAGTCCTATTTTTTTTTTTTTTTTGAGACAGGGTCTCACTTTGTAGTTCAGGCTGCTGCTGAGCTCACTACGTAGCCCAGGCAAGCCTCGAACTCAGCAATCCTCCTGCCTCTGCCTCCTGAGTGCTGGGATTACAGGCATGAGCCACCATGCCCAGCACTGTGGTATGTGGTATTGATTGCTTGTGGATGTGAGTCACCATGCCCAGCATTGTTTGTGGTTACCAGGGATCGAACTCAGGACCTTGCGTTTGTGAGGCAGGTGCCGGAACCACTGAGCTAAATCTCCCGCCCAACTCAGTCCTATTTTTCTATGTGACCAGGATCTTGTTGAAAAAGTCCTTGACTACATCTATGACTACAAGACTATGTCTGTGACTACAAGACTACACCGATGACTATAAGACTACACTGAAGACTACGAGACTACACCGATGACTACAAGAGCTTTACCTGCATTATCCTCCAGGATGTTGTTTCTGCTTTAACCTTTAGTATTTTGATACATTTTTATTTTAGTTTAGTACTTGGTGGGAGATATAGGTCCAGATTCTATCTTCTACATGTGTGTAGCCAGTTTGACCAAAGCTTTTTATTAAATATGCTCTCTTTCCTTCAGTGTTTGTTTTTTGGCCTCTTTGTCAAATACTTAAATGTCCTGAGAGTTGTTTCTGCATCTTCTATTAGGTTCCATTGATCTTCATGTCTGTTTTTATGTCAGTACAGTGTTGTTTTTGTCAAAGTAGCTTTGTGATATAATTTCAGTTATAGGATTGTGATGCCTCTAATTTGCTCTTGTTACCCAGGATTGGTTTTGCTATTATGGATCTCTTTTGGTGCCGTATGAATTTCAGGATGATTTTCTGAAGTTCTGTGAAGAATGTTCTTGGTATTTTAACTGAGATTGCATTAAAGCTGTGTATCAGTTTTGGAAGTATGGCCATTTTGACTATATTGGTTCTGTTGATCCAAGAAGAGAGCATATCTTCCCATTTTCTGATGTCTTTTTCAATTTCCTTTTATAGAGTGCTATAGTTTTAATTGTGAAGTTCTTTACTTCCTTTGTTAGTTTAATTTCTAAGTATTTGGTTTTCCTTGGTCCTATTGTGAATGGTATTCTTTTCCTAATTTGTTTCTCAGTGGGTTCATTATTAGTGTATAGGAACACTTATTGACTTTTGTATGTTGATTTTATAACCTGCTATATTACTGAATTTGTGCATCTGTTTTACCAAGTGTTACAGTCTCTTTAATGAATGTTCATTAAACCTATACATTGTATTCTAAATATAAGCAATTTTGTTTATAAAAGCAGTTCCTTTACTATGAATGCATGGTTGAAGTGTGCATTAAAATGTGAGGTTAATGTTGCTGTAAAGAACAAACAGTGATACTTTTAAATGATCATTTGTAAATAATGTGCAGTTTTGCTCAGTATTGTGCTCTCTGTCTAGTTATGGATAACATAATGATATAAAAAAGCCAAAACCAAAATGTAGTAGCCCCAAGGTTCATATTCTATTGAGATCAAAGTAGCTGTTGATCCCTTATTTTATCATAGTAATTCTTACAGAGGGAATATCATAAAAGAAGGAAAAAATAATTCATAGCTTAATTGCCCAGACTATACATTAATACAGTGAATCATCATTTATAAGCACCTTATTTGAAAATTTTCTTTACTAAAATTTATTAGAAATCCCAATAAACACTTGTATCACTTTCATGGTCATCCATGGACATGTGAAAACTAATGAAAAATTTGAATCACCTGATATGTGTCTTCCCACGTGAGGTCAAACAAGAAGACAATTTGCCTGCTTGTTTCAGGTCATATATTGTAAACAAGCATCATTCTGTGGTCTACTCAGTGGCAGTTCTTTCTTTAGTTAAGGAGCTTACTGTTGGTGGTTCCATATTTAGAATGATGCTCAAGTGTATTACTCACTGAGAAAAGGGGTTCCAAAAAGGGCTGCTTTATAGAGAAAATATGTGTGTAGATAAACTTTGTTTAGGCATGGATTGTGTTTTTTTTTTTTTTGGTAGTACTGGAGACTGAACTCGGGTCCAAGATAGGCATGGTACCACCTGAGCGAAAACCCTGGCCCAGTGAGTTGTGTTTTTGTTGACACCGAGCTCAGTGTTAATGGATGATCAATTTGTATTAAATAAGGTGTCTTTATTAGAATTAGAAATAAAACAAGGTTATATTTTGAGTTGACAAAAGTGTATCCAGAGGTTGAGAAGAATGTACCTCTGTATTTTCCCCAGGGAGAGTGATTCAGTACTTCCTGGTTTAAATGTTTGAAACTACATTATAGAAACTAACTACTATGAGGAATGTGAAGAGACTGTCTATGAAAACATTGAGATAATTGACTAATATTTTATATAGAAAGAGATAGATTGATATATATTTGGAGATACTATTTGTGCATTGAAATTCATACCTGGTAAATTCATTGATAACTGTATGATCAAGTGTAAGTGACTATTTAGACTAGAGTTATCCACATTTGAGTGTCAGTCAGATGTGGATATAGGGGTTTCACTTTAGCACTTTAGCTCTCAGGGGTTCTTGTCTTGGCCTTGTTACTGATTAGCTATGTGATCCCAGCTAACCCACTTTCATGATCTTTCAATATCTATGAAAATATTAATTCAGTGCCTGTTATTCTCTGTGATCTTGGAGGAAAGGGAAAGGAAAGGTTACAAAAATGTGTCTATATAGCACAGGGGCTACAAGTAAGAAGCTTATAGCCAGTTTTAGAGAATAACTAAAATTGAAATAGTACACTATAGGAGGTGATGCATAATTAAGCAATAAATTAGATTCTGTTGAACGGTGCTTTTCAGCCTGGATGTGGATGGTGGAAAATGGCTTAGTGGAATCACCTGCGGGGGTGGGGAGCTGAATTTCCTTATTAACTGCACAGAATCCTCCTTTCTATCCATAGCTGGTCCTCAGAATGTGTCCCCGCAGAAGAAGCTAAGAAACCCTTGGGAGTGAATGTTGAATAAATTCTAAGACAAGGAGAGAATGGTCAGTTGGCTGTTAACCTCAGGTCTGTTTTGCCTGCAGCTTAAGGGGGAGTCATGCTTCTGAAGAGGCTGCTCTTTTGCAACACTGTTTGTTTTTGGTGATTCTGAATGAGAAGATCCTTCTGTCTCACCCTAGTCCCACACTTTGATTGGGTGAGATGAAGGCACCCGTCGGAGGAAGCCACTTCATAGGCTACTTCTGACAAGTAGTCTGACGTGGTGCAAATTTGGATTAAAAAACTGTGATAGGATAAGGCAGTTGTGAGTGTTGAAACTGAAAATTAGCCCTGATGTACAGAGAGGTTGGGTTGATTACAGTGGGTCTCTTGCAAGTTGAAGTTATAAATGTGGGGGCCAAGGGTCTGTCTGACTGATAGAGGAGACAGAGAAGGAGACAGAATGATTGCTTCAGTCATGTTAATGGAAATATATTTAGTGCAAACCCCAAGGATCAGCTTTGATATATAGCTTAGTGATTTTGAAGGGCAAAAGCTGCTATACCTCTTGCTTTTCCTGATACCAGGGAGTCCAGTATTTCCTATTCATTTTTGTCTTAACAGTAACCCTCTTAGTTACATTGCACCAAATATATTTCCATAACATTACTTTTGCCTCTTGGGAGCACAAAGGATCTTCAAAACATTGAAAAGTGAAACTGGAGTAATTAAAAGCACTAATGTTTAGTGAGTACTGCATAGATACTTTATATTGGATTTGTGAGCATCTGTTTAAAAGGAGCAAGGCCATTAGAGACATCTGAGGTCCAAAGTCACAAGTGCACATATACTAGAAGTAGAATCTGGATCTGTCCAGTGGCATAGTTGTTGGTCTTTGCATACTGCCTTTGTGAATGTAAGATGGCTTCAGCAGATAAGTGCACTGTGATAGAGAGGCCTTATAGCCAAGGAAAGATGAGTCTTTCCTATCAAGGCAAAGACATCGTGGAGAGTATAAAAAGGAATGGTAAATGAAGAGTAAGCAGATGAAAGGTCAGATATGAGCTGAATATCCCTATTGCTAAATGCAGCATAAAAAGGTCCAAGCATTAGAAAGGTTCAGACACCATGGACATAAGCACACAGGACCTTGTACGTGACAGTTAAAGATAGAGTGGGTCAGAGAAATCAGAGAGGGATGGACTTCTGCTGCATAAACATGGAATTTATATTGAGCGGACTTTCTTTTAAAAGACTAGAGTATTTATTTCCCTTTGATTATTTAGCTAGAAATTCATCTCTATCTATATTTTTGTGTCAGAAGGAGGCCTCTTATACCATCTGTAGTATTATTTTATGAAGTTCCCTCATGGACATCTGATTCTATATTGTGTTGCTGCAACAGAATTATCAGAGACTTTCTGATGAAAAGAGATTTATTACAGATGCGGAGGCTGGACAATCCAGGGTCAGCATGCTGGCATCTGGTGAGGTGCTTCTTGGCGTGTCATGGAGGAAGACATCGCGATATGAAAATGGGGACAGCTAAGCTTTGCGGGGACGGCTAAGATCCCTTTTCTGTATCTTCTAATGCCAGTGATATCATTCTGGAGTCCTCCTCGTGACCTCTTTTAACCCTCATTAACTTCTGAAAGCATTACTGGAGAACCCATGGAACGATGTTGTTTTTCTTTTAAGACAAAGAATGTTAGTGAATGAGTTTTTTTAAAAATTAAAACCTCGGTATTCAGGTTTAATCTCAGTGCTGGCTCTTCTTGAGAAGTAAGTGGGTTTTGGGCGAGTTTCGGCACTTGTCTCTAAAAGGTTCGCCACCACTGACCTAGAGGATCCATCTCTAAATAGCATTAATGTTTGAATTTGAGGTTTCAGTTTCAACACCTGAGCTTTCTGGAAACACATTAAATCACTGGAGTAGGCAGCAATGCTTCAGTACTGTGTGCTCACTTTTTTTTTTTTGTCACAAACATCTTTTTAGAACTTCAGTTTGACTTTTTAGGAACTCGTTAGTGATAATGCTAAATGTACAGTAACTTGTGCTTCTAAGGAAGCCTTTGAGCCAAAATATTCCTCTCAGGGAGAGTAGAAGAAAGGAGCAAATTGTTTGAAGCAAAAGAGAAAAAGAACTAAAAGAACAAAACAAAATAAAACTCAGTGGAACTCTTTGGGCATGGAACACTGCCTATAGCCATTTGTACCATTGTTTTTTTTTTTTAACCTGAGGAAACCCTCACTTTTTTATGTAGATGTAACATTATTAAAAAAGGCTTAACTCTACATTAAATCCTGTTTTTCTTAGTTTAAGTGAATACCCTCCAGTTTTATTTATACACAGTCACCATTCTTCTCCTAACAATTCTTCATATGTCTTAAAGCTTTACCCACTAAGGAGATTTAGATTTCATCTTCAGAGACTTATGTATTTTTGCATGTTTATTCAAATCCCAGAAAGGAAAAACCTGGGGATTGAAAGCCACTAAGACAAATGAACAATTCTGTTTACTTAAGTGCATTGTGTAAAGAAAAACTGTAATGATTTTGTTTTTGTAGCCAGAATTTGATGCTTTAGGAGTAAAAAATAAGAACCACAATAAATGAAGTCTAGGAAAAAGGCAGTACAGTCCTTTTATCAAAAATGTTTTTATATATGTATGTATATATATATATATGTGTATATATATATATATATATTTTTTTTTTTTTTTTTGAGACAGGGTCTCGCTTTGTAGTTCAGGCTGGCCCTCAGCTCACTATGTAGCCCAGGCAAGCCTTGAACTCAGCAATCTTCCTGTCTCTGCCTCCCAAGTGTTGGGATTACAGGTGTGAGCCACCATGCCCAGTTGTTTTACTATATTTTATCAGAAGTATTTGAAATATTTTTATTACTTCTGTAGATCTCGTTTTCAGCTTCTCAGAGATTTTGTTATATATTGAAGATTTTTCTTTTAATATATTCATGAATTATTTTGATACATTTAATAATTACACAGTATAGTATTTCAATATTTACCTACATTGTATAGTAGTACAACTTGAGTATTTAGTATACATCACTTCTTATTAGACCTTCAGTTTGACTTTTAGAGAATTCTTTCTGGTAAGAACATTTGGAATCTGCACTTTCTAGCTGTTCTGAAATATGGAACAAAACGTTGTTAACTCTAATCCCTCTACTGTGAAGTTAATCACTAGAACTTATGCCCTTTCTGTGTGATTTTCTGCTCATTGACCCATCTCTTCCTAGCTTCCCTTCCTAACCTCTGGTAACCAACATTCCACTCTTATATGAGCTCTATTTCTTTAGATTCCACAGATAATGAGCTTATACAATATTTGGGTTTACATCCCTAGTTTATTTTACTTAACATGATGTACTCTAGGTTCATTCATTTTGTTACAGATGACATGCTTTTATACTTAATACACATTGTTTCATGGTTGCATAGTAACACATACCAGTGGATACATACCACATATTTTGTCCGCTCATCCAGTGATGGATAACATAAATCAATGTCTATGAATTCAAGTCTCTGTGTTAAACAGCATGATGAAAGCTTCCCATTGGAATGTCAAGTTTGATTTTTATACTTTTAAAATGAAAGTCTATTTATGAAATTGATAATACTATACCAGTTGTTTCTTTTTTTAGTAATAGATTTAAGACTTTGCTTAAAAATTTATTTATGGTTTATGGGACTTCACATCAAGTATTTGATACAGGACAGCCAATAAAATAGCTTGATAATTTGTTACAGGACAATAAGTTTTTCTTGTTGATCACTCAGAATAATATCAATCCAGTTCTCAAAATAGTTGATATTTTTAAAAACAAATCTATTAGGCCAAGGATTTAGCTCAAGTGGTACCGTGCCTACCTTGGAAGCAGAAGGGCCATGTTCGATCCCTGGTACCACCAAAAGAAAAAAAAATATTGGTACATTTTAAGTATACATTATGATCACATTGTTCATTGAGAATTTGTACCTATCCATGGTATATCTTCATTCACATTTTTTCCCATTTCTCTGCCCTCCCTTTAGCTTCTCCGCTCCTCCTATATACATAAGCTTTATTTTCACTTTTTATTTTTTACCTTCAAATTTTTTTCCTTCCTCCCCCATTTCTCTCCCCTTTGAAGATTTTCTTCCTATTTCATAATACCTATTGTACATTTTGGGCCTTTCAGTTTCTTACACTAGAGAGATGACATGGTGTTTACACATGTGTGACCTATTGTAGTTGACATTTTTAACAAATTGCATAGAGGCAATTGGGACAACTAGGTCATGTGGGGAATCTGTGCTTTCTTCTTAACCATCAATTGTCCCATATGGATGAGGAAAATAGTTTTTATTATTATCAATGCTATTTTTAAAGAACACATGATTCAGTTTCACAAAGGGTAGGGTAAGTAATGAGGGGTAAGAAAAAATACAATGTTAAAAAAGAAAGCATATGTATATAAGGGTTGGGGGTGAGGTTGTAGTGTAGGTAGGGAAGTGAGTAAAAATGAGAATTAATTCATGTCATATACTGGTACAAATTCCCAATGTGGAGGTTAATATATATAATTAGCAATAGAGAATTCAATTAGAAATAAAAGAATATGTGATTCAAAATCACAGTATTTACTTGTAGTTGAAAGAGTCCTGTGTCTCATTCTGGCACTTAAAAGACCACCTAACTTTGTTGAACTATCTTTTTCTTCCCAAGCTCTCAATCTGTAAATGTTTGGATTAAATGAAATTTCCAACATGAGAGAGTTCACACAACAGGAATAATATATATTATCAGATTATCTATCTATATAGAATCATCTACATCTGTATCTACAGTATAGATCTGTCAACTTGCAGTTTGTCACATAGTGACAAGTTACTTATGCTGACAGATTTCCATCATTGTTGCCCCCATACCATCTGAGAAAGTGTACTGGGTTGTCAAACGAGTGAGTGTATTCTCTGAATAACAGCTGTTCACCTTCGTGTTCAATGTTCACATTGAACAAATTGAGCTTTTTCAAAATTCCCCCCTGGTCTTTACTTTTCTCATTTTGATTTAAATGGCGAACGCTTTTGTAAGGACTGGCAGCAAGTTTGGGGCTTCTATTTGGGAACTTCTGGACTAAATGAGTATATATCCATTTTTATAGATGTCGGCATCCCTCTAGGATCTAAGGTTCTTTGATTTTTATGATTCTGAGTTTTCTTCCTTCCTCTAAGCATAGATTTTTCAGGGTAGAGAAAGAAGTAACAGCTATTATCAGACCTTGATTTAAAACAAAATCCTGTGAAGACTTTTATAGTATTTTCCAAAAAATGAAGAGTGTTTTAGAAAATGGTTTGAGATGACATCTAGTGAGAAGGAAGGACTCAGAGGTTGGAGATCCTGAGCTGAAACTCTAATTAGTGAGAAGAAAACCCGAGTGAGGGAGCCTCATCTTTCCTTTGTTAGCTCCGACTGAGAAAATGAAGCAGAGAGGTTAGACCTGAGCCTCACACGATGACGTAAACATGTTCCAGATTTCCCCCTGTATTGATCAACACAGCAGAAAATAGTGGTGCACCCTGTAATCCCAGAACTCAGAAGGCTGAGGCAAGAGGATGGCTTCAAGTGCAAGGCCAGTGTGGGATGCGTTGTGAGTTCAAGGTCAATCTGAACTACATAGCAAGACCCTGTCTCAAAAAAAAAGACAGTATGAATCGAACAAATAAGTGGATGAATGGATGCCCATTTCACATTGTTAGCTCTTCCTCCTGATGTTCTGAAACTATTTTTGAGAGCTTCTTACACTTTGTGCAGAGATTAGTGCATCACCTGATCGAACTCACTGGGCCCCCATGCTGGCCACAAGAATTCCTGTGTAGAACCCAACACTATGTTCCTAGAGACACGACCAGGAGAGGAAGCAGCTCTGAGATCCATCAAGAGATATTGTGCAAAATTTGAGGACATTTTTGCTTGATTTGATTTTTTCTGCTTGTAAACGTGAACATTTTTTTTTTCTTTTGAAGCTCCTTAAATCCCAGATGAAGCCAGTTCTTAGAAGTTGCTCTCCTTTATAGGATTACTTTTAAAAGGAATAAGAGATATAACATAAAATTAATACCTAAGGCATTTGATTACATATCAGATTCTAAATGTAAAAGAACAAGCTGTGGCTTTTGGAGATTATTTTGGGAATTTGTTCTTCTAAGGCATATCTTTGGCACTTGCATCTCATGCATTTCCTCATCATTTTCTTATTAGAAATGTGTACAGGGAAAACAGCCCTGTTTCACTAAGTGTCCTTGTTTGCTTTGTGCCTTATTGACACCGGTGATGGTGCAATTTCTATATACTGACATGCTTTGTGAATGGCCCAGTATTATCAGAGGGAGAAGCCTCCTTTAGGAGATTTAAACCATTTCAGGTTATGGTTTCTGTTGACCACAGCCAAAGTGGTTAAATATGAGACTCCAAAAGCCCGTGTGATGCTAGTTTAGGGGACCTTCATTTTGCTATGTATTGACACATACTGAAATTCAATTTATACAGTGCTTCCAATGAAGAGAGTAGGTTAGCCATTCAAAGGTAGTGAAAACAGAAGCTGTGTGTTACACTTCATGAGGAATTGTCTAATTTGGATTTTTTTTTTTTTTGGCAGTAGGTGGCTTTACTAATTTAATGGCTCAAATTTGATCTGGATTCTTTTCACCAACAATGTTCACGTTTCTGTTTTCTTTTTAACGGTTCATGCATAAGCCTATAGAACAGTTACATTTATTTGTGGATTATTGATGACTTAATTTGTCATGATCTTAGGAAGATAAAATAGGAAAACAATTTGTACTTGTATGATTTGGGGGCCTTTGGAGGCATATCGATTATCGTTGCTCTGGTCCTTTTTGAGATTTTTGTACATTTCTAGCACGTACTTTAGACAGAAATTATAATATACATACATTGTAAGTGGACTGGGACAATTTTTTTTTTCTGAAATGGCTTAACATGATAGTGTTTGGTTTTCCTTGAAGTGAAGTAACTTCATAAAGAGGAAACGTTTCTTTGCTGTTAACTTTGTTTTGTATTATTACTTCTTTTCATAATTTCACAGGATCTTCTTAATTGATATAGCCCAATTTGAGTAGTCATTATTTGTTCTAACATACGCACCCAGACAGATACACACATTTTTAGTTTACACATAGTATATAGATGCTAGTTTACTTCAACAACAAAATCGTAAGCATCCATTTGATGAACTAATCCTTTATAGATGATAAGAATATTAATAGTCCTCTTCTGGTTTCATTTTCTGATATCACTAAAAATATACCTGTACAGAATATGGACTAGTCTTAATGTTTTGTAAAGTTTTTACTCATTCTCTCACAACAGTATTTATAGATAAGCAACGTTCATGCCTTCTGCTCTGGCTTAGGGGTACTAGCACTTCTCAACCTGCAGTTGGCTGATTAAGAGACAGTCATGAGAATCTGTGGTTATTATATAAAGCCTGATAAATAAGGCAGAAGGCATCATGAGACAGTTACAGGCAATACTTACTTTTCAATTTTACATAGAGATTAATGAGGATAGAATTTATCCATTTCAGATTAATTGGTCCTTAGATGTCTAAATAGTAGAACATACCCATCAATTTAAAAACCAGAAGCTGCAAGAAAATTCCATTTGCCTTGGAAATATGAATGAAGTATATATAGAAGAGATCACTAGAAACATGAGAATTGCTATCATGATAAGAAGTGCCTTGAACCCGTTTACTTCTTTCATGACAGGAATGCAGTGCCTTTTCCTCTCAACTCTTTGAAGTAGGTATGGTACAGTGTTTCAAAAGCAAGCACACAGAACTTATTAAAGAACACTGATTTCTTTGATTTTGGGGGAAATGTCTGGCTTGTTCCAATTTTGTTTTATGACTACATCACAGGTCACATTGCTAGATGGCGGCATCATATGTCTCTATTTTCAAACGAGCAAATAGTGGAAATGGAACACATTCTCTGCTTACGGTTCAGACTGTGTTGATGGAAAAAGGAGGCTCTCCCGGTTTCACCATGGACGATAACTGATGTATCCTGTGTCGCCTCCTTTAGGGAGGAAAGGGTGTCTTGGGGCTGGATCTCTGAAAGAATCATTTGTCCTCTGCTGCACTCGTGTGTTCTCATCCCAGATCCAGAGCGCTGGGATGACAGGAGGTGAGAAGGGGAAGGAAGAAGAGACGTGCAGGGGAAGCGAGGAAATGAGAGACAGGCAGGACTCCGAGAAAGATAAACGGTTTCCCTGTCAGTGCAGTGTAATGAAAAGGAAATCAGTGTAGGCCGGTCCCATTCCCTCGTCCTGCCCAGCCCCAAACACTGCTTTAAATAAAACATATTTCTTTTATTTCCCATTTCTTGCTTGCTAACTTAAAGATAAATTACTTGCTTGCAAGTTCAGTGAAAAGGAAATAAAATCAGTAACAGGCAGTGCCCAAAATGCCCCAGCTGCTTAACAGTCTGGCCTTGAGCAATACACAGTTTTTATGGAAAAATTTTACTGTTCTGCTGTTAAGGAGACACAGGCAATCTCCTCAGCCCCACCCCAAATTGTCAAAAAAATGAAAGCAAAGAAAAGTCAAAAATCAGAATCAAAGCTGAACAGAAAGAGCCGAGCAGTTCAGAATCATGTGTGTAGTTGTTTCATGTGGTCACAGCAGCGTTGCCTGTGTGAGTAGAAGAGAGTTTCCGGGCTTCAGCAGCTACACTTGCGGGTGACGTGAGCTCCAGTCCGGCAGCCAGGGGTCAGTGGCTGCTAATTAGACGGAGGGGTGTTTCTGGTGATTGGATAAGCAATTAAATACTCTGTGAGCAGCAGTTTGGGGCCCTCTTAGTGGTTGGCAATTAGGAAGCTCTGTAACTGAAGAAACTAGGAAGTTCAACACGTGGGGCAGGACCTTTTAGGAAACAGAAAAAGGAAAGCAAAAACTTGCAGAGCAAAATCATATCCTATTGAAAATAATATGAGCCATTTAGTGTGTATCCTTTCCTGTGCCTGACTCAAAGGTTAGAGAGTTTACAGCTAGAGTTTCTTTAATATGTTGATAGTACTTCTCAAACCGTAGCCCGCACCAGACTCCCCAGGGAGGCTTGTGAAAACACAGGTTGTTGAGCTCCGTTCTCAGAGTCCTAATTCAAGATATTTGGGATGAGGCTTGGGAATGGGCTTCTGTAGTGAATTTCTCGGTGAAGCTGCCATTTCCCTGAAGATTCTACTTTGACCACCGGTGTCAACATAAGAATTCCTGGTGGCTGTGGTAACAGTACAGACTGAGCACTTGCTCTGTGCTAGGCACTTTGCTAAGCAGTTCACATCTGTTGTCTCATTTAATCATTACAAAAATTTTTCAGCATGTCACATATTTCCTTGATGCATAGAAATGTCTCTCACTAGGCAGAGAACTTGCTCAGGTCATGACAAGTGATGGAATTAGCATTTAAACCAAGATGATCTCTACAAACTATGTTCTAATCACTACCAGAGCACTTCCCACTGCCTTTTTTTTTTTTTTTTTTGAGACAGGGTCTCACTTTGTAGTTCAGGCAGGCCCTGAGCTCACTGTGTAGCCCAGGCAAGCCTTGAACTCAGCAATCCTCCTGTCTCTGCCTCCCGAGTGCTGGGATTACAGGCGTGAGCCACCACGCCCGGCGCTGTGGTTTGTGGTATTGATTGCTGGTGGGCGTGAGTCACCATGCCCAGCATTCTATGTGGTTACTGGGATCAAACTCAGGACCTCGGAACCACTGAGCTAATCTCCGGCCCCTGCCTTTTTTTTTTTTTTCAAAGAGCTTGCCTCAGATTTCTGATCTGTCCTGTATAAGAAAAAATGAATGGAAACAGCTACTGAAGAACATGATTTTTCTTTTTTATTTAACCAGAACCATGAAAATATGACACTGAACTCTCTTAGTGAATTTTCCTTGACAGTGAGCCATTCCATCATTATAGTAACAAATATGCTCATTATCTTTGCCATCGAACTGCGGACCTGTCGCTGTGTTTACTATCCAAGACACAAGAAAGAACTGTGATATACAGACTTCCTCTGAAGGGTGATGTAGAAGATGACTGAGAAGGCCGGGGGAGACCTCACAGAAGAGGTGCAATTTGAGCTGAAAGAGTTGGCAACCCTAGAGCTATGAGGAAAAGGAAGAAGTTACAGGTTCTTCTGTTGTGCGTGTCTGTAGGTTCAGAGAGAGAAGTGGTCCAACCTGAGCGGAAGTGGCAAGGGTAGAAGGAGAGGGATGGGGATGCTGAGTCAAACTTGGACTAGACTGGTGGCCAGCGTGAGAAACTGGGGCTATAAATGTTTGAACCAAGTCCATGGAAGAAAATGTTGGTTAAGATGAACATACTTCTCTGTTAGTTTTTGTTTCTCCTTTGATTATGTCTTACCTACAACTCATCATCATTTTCAAAGATAGTTATTGACCATTTAGTAGATACTAGGTAGTAGGCTACGTTGTCTATTTATTGGACCAGGCCCTAGAGAGAGACATGGTGGTGGTGGGAAAAAGGGACAGAGAGCGGGAGAGAGGGGGAGTGGAAGAGGGAAGGAAGTAGGGAGAGAGAAGGAGGGAGAGGGAGAGGGAGAGGGAGCGGGAGAAGGAGAGAGGGACTGAGCCTTCAGTGTTCTTACAATGAAGCCACTCAGTGATTAGCAGTATCGATATTAGGCACCCCCAGGGTGTTAGAAATGTAACATTCCGGGCACAGCCTAGAGCAAATGAATCAGAATCTACACTTAAATAAGCCTCTGAGGTCATGTATAAGTACATTAATATTTGAGAAACAATAGATTCAACTTTCAATAGTTGAGCTTCTTCTCATGGACTAAAAGTAACATTGTGGAGGACAGCCTGATTTGGGAGATAAATACAGTCCCTTGAAAAGTATTTTCAAAATAGAGTAATGTGTATAATGGAAATTATTCACTGGATGTTAGGCCTTGATTGAATACTTCCTGTAATGGGGACATGTTCATTACCTGGGTATTTCCCTTCCAGCTTCTAACTCAGGAAAAAACTTTGGTGGTGCCTAGTGAAAACCAATAGATCCTGCAAATGTTGGAGAGACTAGTGCATATTAAATCAGAAAGCACAGAGTGTTTTGAATATTTACTTTTGTGTATTGATCTTTTAGAATAAGTTTTATAGCTGGGATAAAAATAGAGATATTTTGAGGAGATTTGCAATTTGTCTGAATTGGAAAAGGTTAAAAATTAAGAATTAGGGATGAGAGAGTAGCACTCTAGGTAAAGGCAGTCGAGGTCTGCTTTTAGAAAAGAAGATGGTTTAAGAAGACCTGAAGTCAATGCTGGGCGTGGTGGTTTACACCTGTAATCCCAGCACTTGGGAGGCAGAGACAGGAGGATTGCTGAGTTCGAGGCTTGCCTGGGCTACATAGTAAGCTCAGAGCCAGCCTTCACTACAAAGCGAGACCCTGTCTCAAAAAAAAAAAAAAAAAAAAAAAAAAAAGAAGACCTGAAGTAATGGAGTTAAAAGAAGAGTTGCTTTAGGGCTGGGGATGTAGCTCAGTGGCACCCTCGCCTGCCTGCTGAGCACAAAGTCCCGAGTTTGATTCCCTGTACAGAAGAAAAAAAAAATCTAAAAATAGTTGCTCAGTACTACTGAATTTTTATTGTTGTTGTTCTGCGCAGTGATAGTGGATGGACATGGGCTGAAGGGATTCAGTAAGAGAAATTCATGAATCTCAGAGGTTAAATGACAGGGCAGGAGTGTGTCTAAGTTTGTGGCCTTGATAAATCCTGTTTGATCCTCTTGCCCACCTAGACTGAAGACATTTCTGAAGATAAACATGGGAACAAAATCCCTTGGTACCATCTGACTGATCCCGTGGTTTGGATTTGGGTTTGAGGTACAGTATTGTAACAATCCCCGTTTGTTTGCAATTTTGATTTCCACAGCTTCAGTTATGCAAGGCTAATGACAGTCTGAAAACTTTAAGTGAAGAAATCCAGAAATAAAGGGTTTATATGTTTTAGGGTATAAGATGTCCTGTGTCGTGTGTTGAAATCATCTTGCTTCCCCAGTTTGTCCTGTTGGGGGTGCAAATCATCCCTTTGTCCAGAATGTACATGCTGGGCATGCTACCTGCCTGCTAGTTGATAGTTCTCTAGGTTATCAGATTCACTCTGACGGCATCATTATAACGCCTGTGTTCAAAGAGCCCTTTTTCTACTTAATAGTGGCCATGATGTATGGGTGGTGATGCTGACCTTTCAGACTTCCCAAAGAGAAAAATATTTTCTTAACTGAAAAGGTGTCATAATTTAAAAAAACTTTAAAATCATTTGATGAATTTGCTAAGATCTATATTAAATTATTGTTAATCTCCTACTGGGTCTGATTTATAAATTAAACTTTGCTGTACCTGTGTCCAGATATATATATATATATATATATATATATATATATATATATATATATATATATATATATATAGAGAGAGAGAGAGAGAGAGAGAGAGAGAGAGAGAAGAGAGAGAGAGAATATATGTAAAATTTGCTACTGTGTGTGGTGTGAGGCACCCAGTGAAGGTATCAGGACATTTTCCTCATGGCTCTGTGGGGAGTACTGCATTTTATGACTTGGTCATATTATAGTATTTTTCTACTACGGTTGTATAAACTTTCTGTTTGAAACCATGTAACTGAAGAAGCATAGTTTTTTTTTTTTAAGGCATTATTGTGCTTAATCGTTCAAATTTAAGTGTTGATAGATGGAGAAAAGTGATGTTTTATTGTCCAGCTTTTGAAGATTACAGCCAAAGTTTAGGTTTTTGTACAGCTAGTGGAATGGATATCATTTTAGGTTTGTTGCGAGTCCTCTGAATGGTCTTCCTAATGACTTTCTTCTTTTAATTTTTAAAAAGTGACTAGAGAAGAGCAACAGTGGTTTCTATGACTAGAATTGTATTTCAAGGGGTGCTGCAGAAAATGGTAACATTATAGTGCTCACGGAGAGTAAAATATCTCTGTGTAATATATTGTTCTGCAAGTCATTCATCATCATAATTGCCATACTCGACACTTTACTCATTTGAAGATTTTTCCTTGCTTGCCAGAAATTTTCTTCAGTAAAAATGATTTAAAGAGTAGCTATAGGGTTCAATTCGATTCTTCATGATAGAACAGGGACAAGAACAGTGTATTTTCCAAATCCACTCCCACTCGAAGTCTAGCCTTTTGGTGTGCATATTTCTAGAAGCTGCTAAACACAGCATTTTCTTTGTGTTCTCTTGAGGGTGAATTGTAGATGCCAATGAGACATTTCAGGAGTGTATTCTATTACTATTGTACCTATTTTACATCTGTTTTAGGAAGATTCATTTTGAGCTGCAGACATTAAGTACAAATGGACCAGTGGCACACATGCACACATGATTCATTTATGCCTTATATGGCATTTAAGCATCTTTTAGTTCAGTCTTTTTGTGATGTGCTAGAAACCTATAGAAGGTAGGAATTGAGACTTGGTACCTTACTGTACCTGGGCCAGCATGTTAAGAGTTTCTTCCACAACCTGCCAGCTACTTCCCCATCCACACAACCACCCAGCAAATGACAGACAACTCGAGGACGGTGGTACATCCTACTCAGAGAGTCCATGCCCCCAAGGACTGCAGATGTAGGAATTTTAAATAAAAGAGCTGAGTTTATCAATTAAAAGACTTCATAAAATAGCTTCTAGAATCTGTGGTGGAAATTTAGAATGTTCTGGTTTTATATATCTAATGACTATATATTTTAACTTTAATTTGGAGAGAGTTGTTTGATGAGTGGATAAAATCAGAGCTGCCTTCAAAAACTCAGGGTGAGTGACTTCCATATCCATATTTCTATTAAAGAGTATATATTCATGAACAACTATTTGAAACACACTCAGCGAGCAAGTGGGATAAAATGTTTAGCATATTTTCAAAAAAGAAGTACAATTTGTAAATTCAGTGTGGTTATCCTTAGACATAAGCACATTGAAGAAGTCAGGAATGGAAGGGGATATGTAGGCTAGGAGGGAAAAGTATTTATGGTGAGGCAGGAGATGCAGTTTATTTTAGCTGCCAGTAAAAGGGAAAAAGATTTTTTAACATTTAAGAACTTATATTTGTTATCCTTTAAAAATCCAAGAGGCAGATTTTATTTCTGATTCTTTTACTGTCTCCAGCCATAGCACACTGAACACCCCCTATCTCATCTAATTCTTTTACTACTAGGGAGCTAAAGTTTAGAGATGTCCATTCCAAAACACGTGCTGTTTCACTCCACACTGTCTTGTGTTAGACACTGTAAAATCACAGAGCAGCTAAAGAAACCCAGCCATTAACAGAATCTGACCTAGTCTGAGTTACCCACACTCGTTATTTGTGAATAAAAATATTATAGAATGTTCCTGGACTCTTTACCCTGATACTTAATTGCATGGGTAGCCTGTCTTAGGGCAGGTACCATCTTTTCAAGGAGCTTGCTTTCAGTGTGCCTCTTACGCTGGCCCAAGACATGGCCATGTGGTGTGTCTGCTCCCAGGCAGATCTGAACTGCATGGCAGGAAGAAAAGGGAGGTAGTTCTGCTTTGTGGTCTGGACAGTGTACCAAGAAGCACCTGTCTGTCTAATCTTCTGCCAGCTTATATCCCAAGCAGGACTCATGATGCTCAGTCCAAACGTCTTGATCCCAAGAGGAAAGGAAGGCAGAAGTAAATTTACAGTTTAGATTTTAGACCTATTTCAGAGATCATAAAGTTTCTTTACTTGAGTATTTGTAGTGTTAGCTTGGTGGTATTTATAGATTTTGATCAGATTTCTTCCTTGAGCTCATTCTCTGTGTGACTTTGGTTTCCCCTGAGTGCACCTCATACGTCCTTTCCCATGAGCCATGCCTGAGATGCATTCTATTCCCTTTGCTTGCTGTCATTTCCTAAACTGCACAGGAGTGTCACAAGAGTTCCTGCTTTAGACTTTTGTTTGCTTTGGCCTCACTGCTCCTTCTCTGGTTTTACGTGCCCTTTATACCCCGCGTGTCTGAAAGATGCACAGTGATTATTCCTTATTGTCATTCTTAGCCCAGTGCAGCCATTTCAATGTACTAGAGTGGATAATACAGCCTACCTTGTTGAACACACATTTAGAGTGGATAATACAGCCTACCTTGTTGAACACACTTTGATAGTAACAAATAGAATCTTGAGATCTGCGAAAACCTATCCCTGAATGAATAAATCCTCAAACAGATCCTGGGGAAAGGTGTACTTATGGAAATATTGGATCTGTAGAAATTGTCTACTAATTGGTACTCAAAAATATGTTTCAGATGACTTTCAAAAAAGTGTCACTGTGCCTGCTTGTGTTTTCACACAGAATTTTGGCAAGAAATGCTTTTTTTCCTTTTCTTGGCTATACTTATTTGCTAGCTGGATGCCAGGATTTTCCTGTTCAGCTTTTTATTGCCAATTTGGGACCTCACTGTATCATCCCACCTCAGGCAAAAATTCTATTGTTTTTTAACAAGGGATGGTGGTAGTGAGTTTTTTTCCTGCTTGACATTTCTTATGACAATGATCAGGCTTGGTATTATAAATAGAATGTGACCTTTTCAATGGGCATTTCGTTTTCTTTTTCTTTCTTTTTTTTTTTTTTGAGACAGGGTCTTACTTTGTAGTTCAGGCTGGCCCTGAGCTCACCATGTAGCCCAGGCAAGCCTGGAACTCAGCAATCCTCCTGCCTCTGCCTCCCAAGTGCTGGGATGACAGATGTGAGCCACCACAGTGGCATTTTGGTGTGTGGTACTGATTGCTGGTGGGCATGAGTCACCATGTCAATGGGTATTTCTTTTTTCTTTTTTTGAGACAGGGTGTTGCTTTGTAGTTCAGGTTGGCCCTCAGCTCACTATGTAGCCCAGGCAAGCCTTGAACTCAGCAGTATTCCTGCCTCTGCCTCTTGAGTACTGGGATATACAGGCATTAGCCACCATGCCTGGCACTGTGGTATGTGTTATTGATGGCTGGAGGGCTTGAGTCACCACGTCCAGCATTGTATGTGGTTACCAGGATTGAACTTAGGGCCTTGTGCTTGTGAGGCAGGTGCTGGAACCACTGAGCTAAATCTCCTGCCCTCAATGGGCATTTCTACACTTGATCTTAGCCAAAAGGCCGAGAAGCGATAAATGGGCATTTCTTAATTGTAGAATTGCCTGGTAAATTCTAAGAAATCCATGGAAGATGGAATATATTCTTCCTGGTTCCATTGATCTTCACAACTGGGAATTATTGATAACAGGAAAAAGAGCAGAATGTATTTGGGTATCAGTGTGTGGTTTAGTGATCCTTGTCCAAGGAGGAGTTAAAGTTCTGGCTTTGGAGCTGTCTTGTGCTGGTTTATGGTCTTTCCAGAGTCACTTGTTAATTCTGAGGTTTATTTTCTTTTCACAAGGGACTAGGGAGGATCACTGGTTGATGTATGTAAAACATTTGCGAATGGTGATGTGCTATAAACATATCAAGTAGCAGGTAATGTTGCTACTGCTGCTTATGCTAATGAAACTTATGTCCCACGAGGAAGACATTCTGAATGAATTCTGTAAACCCATCACACATCGGCAGGAAGAGAAACTCACTAAAGCCAACTATTACTATACAGCTTTTTCTTCAAGAATGCCAAGATATAATAATCAATGGCATGTACCATTCTAAAAAGCAAAATGTCTATAAACATTTTGGTATGCAAATTTAAGAATAACTTTTTTAGCATTGAATATTATGGCCTTGTATATGACCAGAATTGCTATCTCATTTTAGTATATGTGCTGCCGAAGCGAGCACATGCTATCTCATTTTAACTGAATTTCCAATATGATTGAAAAATACTTATGTAGAAGTCCACTTTATTCATACTTTTTGATTTCTTGGGATAATCCTCTAATATGTATTTTAAAAAAGTGAATATTTGTTGAATTTTTAAAAAAACTTTTATTCAGCTTTTGCTAATTATTTCTTGTTTTACTGAAAATTTTGGTGCATTTACATTTATCCTTTTTCTTTCTACTTCAGTATTTTCTATCCATTTATAGTAGATTCATTTACTGTTAGCTCAACAAATGAAGTATCATTCCTTATTTTTAACACTAGCTTGTCTGCATCTGCCTCAACTCGCACACCTGTCACCCATGCTGTTTCAGAGCAGGAGTAGGCCCTGAAACGTCCACTTGACTTCTTGGGGGCCTCATGTACCTCATCTCTTAGGCACAACAGACTGGTGCTGATAGGGTGTTTCAACTCTGTTTCACCTCTGGAGCAGCAGTTTGCCTTCATAGTTACCTTTTTCCTGAGCATCTTCTATTTCTCCTTTAGTGATTTTATTTCCTCTACCTGAGAACAGATGTCCTCATTCACTGGTTTTGTTGTCCATCAGTCTACACATCCCAAACAAAATAATTGCTCAATTATGTTAGGCACTGCACTTTTACAAGTGAGAACGTCCCAGCCTCTACCTGAACTGGATACTGTGGTACTAGGCCGGGCTTTAGATGTGTAGGATGCCTCCTACTAAAGGGTCGTCATTGAGTCCTCCATTAAGAAACTGCTCTTAGCAATAGGATCTTTCTCACTCAAGGTTTATCTTCCTGGGTAGGAAGTGGAGGGGGAAGATACAAGCTGGTCTTATGTGAGTATAGCAAGCTCTGGTCCTCCTCTCAATTTGTGATGACCCTGAAGAGCCACCGCAGCTCCTGAGTTCTCCTTAGACTGGCGGAGGCTTCAGCAGCACCTGTGTTACAGGTCAGCTACTTTTTTGTGCAGCGCCTTCCAGATGTCCCACCTAAGAGTACATCCTCATGGGCTTCCTGCAGGCAACAGTTTGCATTTGTAGAAATCAATCTAAGATGTTGTCTTTTTAAGAGTTCATCCTTCAGTTAGTATAGAAGTATAAGGGAACCAGTTGCTAAACGTAAGTACAGTAAGCACCATAATGGAGCTTGAGAGCTATATGAGCTTGTAGAGGAAATGTTTAAAAAGAACTCACTTTGGAGTATGTAACTCAAAAATTCAAGAGTCAGAATTAATGACCTGAAACTTGGAGGAGGTAGAAACTAGCCGTTCAGACAGAGGGATAAAAGCAGTTCAGCCAGACAAGTGCTTTTCTTAAGAGAGCTTAAAATGTCTGGGCAACTATAAATAGAAATAATAAAATTAGGGAAAAATGTAGTGGAGTCAAAGTCAGGAAAGACTGTGAATAGGAGGCATCTATTGTTTTGTTTCTACTTACTCTTTGTGTCCCTTCCTCTCTCTTCCAGTGGAACACATAGGATTTGCTTTAAAGAACTATTTTAGTTCATATTAGATTCAGCTACAGGTAATGGACACAAATTCAGTGGCGTGCACTTGTCTTTTTCTTCCTCATATAAGAGGAATATAGAGGTAGTCGGTTTAGTGCTGCCGTGGTGGTTTGTCACGTGAGGAGCGAAACTTCCCTGTCTGTTACTCTGCTGTGGTGGCTTCCATTCTCAAAGCCACTTGACTCCCCAAGATGGCAGCTGGACTTGTTTAGCAAGCGGGAGAGGCTGCGCACGACAACTTCTGTTCACGAACCATTGGCCAGAACTTAGTCATGTGTGCACACTGTGCGTGGGGTGGTGAGATATAGCCTCTATGATGAAATTTTATATGAAGTCAGAAAGGTTATAAAAAGACAATATTGTTAATACCTGGTGTTCTCTGGCATAGAAACTTCCACTTCCCACCAAATAGAGACTTGTTTTTTAGTTGGCCAGTGAGTTTAACCCAGTTAAGCCTATGGGGCATCCATGGTGTTTTTCTCCCTGTCTGCAGTACCTGAACCTAAAGACTACATTCTGGTCAGATCAGCTATGTGCTCTTGCAACACAGAATCTCCTTTTCTCAGCCTATTTCATCAGTCTTTCCTTTGATTTTTGGGACCCAATCTCTTTTTTTTTCTAAAGGTCAAAGTTATTTCTCTCTCCTGCAAATAATTCCCTCCCTACTGTACCATACTATCCAATTGTAGGATTTGATATTATATAAAGAGTGTATCAGTACATTTTAAAGTAGAGTGGTAATGTCATCAGATGTCTACTTTTGCCTAAAAAACCTTGAGAGTTAGTTAAATTAGAGTCAATTAAGATGGATGTGGTGAGAGTTCTGAAATTAGGGCATGATCTAGATGAGCAGGTGAGGGGTGACTTTTCAGTCAGCATTGAGGATGGGGCCAAATGGTGGTATTTGAGAGATATTTAGGAGAGAGACTAGGATTTAGAAATTATGCACTTATAGTGCTGGGTGTGGTGGCTCACGCCTGTAATCCCAGCACTCGGGAGGTAGAGACAGGAGGATTGCTGAGTTCCAGGCTTGCCTGGGCTACATAGTGAGCTCAGAGCCAGCCCAAACTACAAAGCAAGACCCTGTCTCAAAAAAGAAAAAAAAATCATACACTTGTGCAATAATAATATCCATTAAAAGAAGATGAGCCTGGTGTGTGCAAAAACAGATCTAAAAGCAACTTTAACGTGAATAAAATACTACTTAAAATTTTGGGCTAGTAAGATTTGGGGATGTATTACAAAATTATTTTCAAATATTTATGGAAGAACTAGTCTGCAAAAACGATAAGCTACACAACCACAGAAAATAAGTAAGTGTTGCAAAAGACTGAAACAATTCCCAAATCAGTGTTTGAAACAAAAATATGAGTACAAAGAAAAGGTATTAAAAACTCCCAAATTTCTATGGAGCTCTTTAAAACTGGTAGTCATGTAGAGAAAGGCCTGCTCATGTTTGCCACTTCACTTTCTAAATTGTTAATATGTTTTGCTGTTATGTTTTGATTTTATTCACTTGTTTTATCATTACATTATTTTATTTTTTTGTAGTACCTGGGGTGAAACCCACAACCTTGCACTTTAAGACAGGCAGTGGTACCACTGAGCTAAATCCCTGGCCATTACATAATTTTAGAATGAATTGTGGTTCTAACATTTTTATTGGACTGATAAGTTACTTGAGAAGCAAAGTATAAGGGAAACAAGTTAAGTCTTCCATAGCTAAATATTTATTTTAGTTTCCAACTAATCATTTCTTTTTAGATGTGTATGCCAAACTAATTTACAATGTTTTGAGTTCTTAGAAAACAAAATATGTTTTTGAGAGTTTTCCCTTATATACTAAATGATAGATATGCTCCTTTTCAAACTGTATCTTTGAGTACACTTTTTTTTTCTTAAAGAAAAAAATGATACTATACTTTGAGAAGTAGAATTGGAAGAATTTTTATTAATTGATAGGATAAGCAACTAATAATTGAAAAAAATTGATGTGTAATTCATATACTTAATTAGCAGATTTAACTCATCTCTCCAGGGAAGACTTGCTTCTGCTGTCTTAATATTAGAGAAAGATGAAGCTGTACATATAGGAATTATGACACAGTTATTGATTTTCTATCTCTGCTATAGTAGCATGTAATATAGTTTTGTAACATACTTCTTGGATGGGATTTTTTTTTTCATTTTTTGGAACTCAGCCATTGTAGCAACTAGGCTTTAGTTATTATTAATTTCCATGACAATTCCAATAGTCACAGCTGATACATAGCATTCATACTGTGCCAGATACTATTTCAAATGTTTTACATGTAGTAGCCCTAACATCCTATGAAGTGGATCTTGTTACTATTCCCATGTTGAAGATAAACACATGGAGGAATAAAGAGTTTATGTAATTCATTTAAGTCACACAGAATGAAGGATGTAGCTCAGTGGTGCTGTGCTTGCCTGGTATGTAGAAGGTCCTGAGTTTGATGCCTTGTACTGGGGAGGGTGTCACAAAGTTATCATAATTAAAGCTTTAATCCAAGCAGTCAGCATTTAAAATCTAGGCTCTTAATTATTGTTTTGATATACAGAACATATACTAGAGACATCAACTTGAGTAGCATAAAGAAGAAACCAGAGACAACACTTCCCATTATCAGTGTAGAGTTGAAAAGCTAAATATCATGAAGATTCATGGACCTTCCATTGGAAGTATATGGACCTTACTATGGGTCCCAATAGTCCACACTTTTTTTTTGTCATGGGTTGTGTAATTGTCAACCTTATTATCCATTACATTAAAAATTTTTTTTTTTTTCGAGACAGGGTCTTGCTTTGTAGTTCAGGCTGGCCCTGAGCTCACTGTGTAGCCCAGGCAAGCCTGGAACTCAGCAATCCTCCTGTCTCTGCCTCCTGAGTGCTGGGATGACAGGTGTGAGCCACTACGCCCAGCACTGTGTGGTATGTGGTATTGATTGCTGATGGGCGTGAGTCTCCAAGCCCAGCACTGTAGGTGGTTAATGGGGATCGAACTCAGGACCTTGCGCTTGCGAGGCGCCGGAACCACTGAGGTAAATCTCCAGCCCCCTCCATAACATTAAATTTAATTTTGTGTATTTTCTCCTGATTATTGTGCCAAGGACTTACATATTTTAGACAAGTTATAATTTGTAGAATACTCTTCATAATGGATATACTTTCAATATGATTTTTTGAAGCAAAAAGATAAAATATGCTCATAAATACAGTGTTGAGAAACTTAGAAGTTCTACAGAAAGGTTAAACTTCCAGAAAAACTTATTACTAATAGATTCTAAAATGAGTGGCTTCTTCTCAGGACTGGATAACATCTTACCATCATTTTCTATTATATTCCTTTCATAGTTTCACCTTGTAAAACTCACCTTGTGATTGTTACTCTTGTTTGTCCTAAACCAGCTTTACAATGGAATTGTATTTAATCTCTTTTATCTATATTGATTACACTTTTATAATTTGTTTTTATTGTACTCACTAATATGTGCTCCTTAGTATAAGATTTACTAAACATATAGCCAGATTAAAGATGAACTATCTCTTCATTAATATTTCAGTAGTCATTCCATAGAAATGTACTGCAAGTTAAACACTGACCCAAATATATTATTGCTTTTGTAGAAGGAGATGAAGAGCTATTTTTAGAGTCCTGTGATGACTATGTGGTCATACATTTTTTAAGCTTCACTTTTTGCATTTCTGAAATGGATCCAATAATAGTATCTATGTCCTAGAATTAAGTGTGCAAGTGAGAGGATTAAAACGAGCTATTCTGTGTGAAACACCAGGTACAGTATCTATGTTTTTCTTGGTAAATGTAACTACAGTGATTAACACATAATATTTAGTCTTTACAAGAGGGAGAGACCTGTTCATCTTGAAGTATTATGAGATAAAACTGGGTCCATAAAGTTCCTCTGTACACTGCTTAAAATTCAACTTGGAAGCACTGTCCTGTGCCAGGTCCTGTACTGGTTTCTCTTAGCAGGATCCAGGATGGAAATGAAATGTGTCCTATGCCAGAGGCCAGCATGAGCAAGAGTGTGGTAAGAACCACAGGGTGTGGTGAGTGTGCAGAATCACAAGTAGCCAGGTGCTATTGGTGGTGTAAAAGACAAGGCATTTAGAAAGCGCCGTGTGACTGGACTGTCCTAATGCACAGAGGAGGGAGTGGGTAGGGACAAGGCAAGGCTACTCCCAAACCCCTGCTCTTGAGCCCAAGCTCACTCGTGACCCTTTTACATTCCTATTCTGGCTTAGTTTAAGCCCCAGGCAGGGTGGTTTGCTTCCAGGAGAGCCCTGCCAGCTAGACATCTGTCTGTGGGAGTGTAGACCTCAGATAGCGTATGGTCTATACTTACAAAGAAGCATCAAAGAAGAGGCCTGTTTTGGCCCTGACGATGGACTCTAGGCCTACTTGTGAGCTGGGAAATGTTTCTTTTATGCTTAACTAATTCTCGAGTATATTGTCTGTACTCACATGATTAACATTTTTATTTTTATTGATAAATAAGTGAAAGCGAAACAAGTAGACACTACTGGCTCCTCAGTGATATGTGTGGTTTCTGTACTATCTAATAGATAGTTCGTGAATACCAGGTGATTATTTCCTCCAGTTTTTGTTGGATACGTGCCTACAGGCATGACCCATTGAAAATTTAATCTCCTTTATTCATATATTTTCCCCCAATTTCTCATACGTTGACAGTCAAGAGAAAATAAAGCAAACCCCGACTTAGAGCATTTTCTTATCTCTGTGATGTGTGTCCTCCTAAGTGGCTGATTCCAAGCGACTAACATGGTGCCACTGAATGCAGAACTGGCCAGAGGCGTGACAGCACGCTACCGCCTGGCATCTCCACCACGCAGATACAGTAAGTGTAAATAAAGGACTGTACACGAATAATAGGGAGTAATCTGGGGTGGAGAGTTTTGTTACCTTTCTTTTAACATAATTTATTTAAATTTATATCATTCATTTGTAATAATGGCCAGGCTTAACCTGCAGCTTCAAGACTGTGAAAATTTAACAATGGACTTCCATAAATCAATAGTAGTACCACTGCCTTGGCTGTTTGGTTGTGGAATTCAAAGTTTTGAGTATCTGGAGCATTATCTCTTGGAGTGGGGGAATGAACGAGCTGTAGGTGGGCACAGCTTTTCAACTTCAAATATTCTTTCCCCTTGGGGAAAGATGTGGCTGGAAAACAAATGGAAGTTTCCTAGAGCACAAGGCTGGTGTTGGGGGTCTGCCTTCTCACAGTAGAGGGCGGCTCAGGCTGGATCACACAGTGCTGTCTAATCTGCCTTTGGTGTTTCTTTAATAACAAATGTCCCTTAGTGGAGGGAAGCTGTGAAGTACGCATAACACCTCATGAGACAGCATCAATTCCACTCAGAGTTTTAAGGAAAAAAAACCCATTATTTTTCTATTAAAATAAGGATGACTATATTATGGGATATTATGCCAAATATGCATTTATTTCTCAAAGAAAAACCATATAAACTTAAATTTTATGGCTTAGATATTTATTTCTGAATTCCTTTGGAAGATTCTGTCTTGTCCATTGCTATGGGCCATTCAGTGGACACTGAGCTCCGTTGGAGGAGCTAACCCCAGTGATTCACTGTCCGGCCTGTTGGAACTAGCAGTCTAGGGTTTTTGGCATCTTGAACAAAGAATGAACGTGAAGTCATGACAGAATCTAAGTTTTGAGCAACCTGTGAGCATAGGGAGATAATGATCTTTACTGAAGTCTGTTCTTAGTGGCTTTGTAAGTTGTCTTCTTACAAAGCAGCCAGCAGGAGAAATGCAGGGTGAAATCCAGCAGGTGCACCCTTGACCCATTTGTCAGGACAGAACTGTGGGATTTATCTCCCTGAGTGAGGTGCTTTTGTCTAATTGCTCCTCTGAGAGGAGTCGCTGATGTGAATCCATGTTCCACAAGGGGGTGCCATTTTACAAGTTCTTTACTCAGACTCGGCCCTTCTCTATCAAGCACAAAGTTGCCCTAAGCACTAGTGCTACAGATGTATTTCTTGCTTATTGCTGAGTGTCCAGTGCCAAACTTAGAGCCTTATACGAAAGGAACTCTCATGTTTTGGAATGAATAAATGAGTAATTCCAATGACATGGTAAGATTCATATTTCAAGTATGACTCTTACGAGCTGTGCACAGGATGTTGTATTAGTTTGCCAGAGCTGCTATAACAAAACAGAGCATCCTAAGTGTCTTAAACAAGGAAACAGAGTATCTTTTAGTTCTGGAGCCGATATGTTTGAAATTGAGGTAGTGCATCCTGTGAGTGCTATAACAAAGGATCTGTTTCAAGCCTTTCTCTTTGCTTCTCGTAGTTCCTTGCCTTGGAATAGCACAAATCTAGTTCCCCAGGCCATTCTCCGTGTGCACAAGTCCATGTCTGCACTCACTCTTTTCCTAAGGATATTAGTTATATTGGATTAGGGTCCCACTTTACTTTAGTATGATCTCATTTTACCTGATTACATTGCAAAGATTTTATTTCCAAATACATGGGATTAGGCCTGAAATATTTGAATTTCTGAGAGTTAGACCCATAACAAATACTTTTGGAGGAGTAAGGAGTCTGTCTACATTAGGAATACTGAAGTCCTGTGATTTAGTAATAAAGAGTTGAGATGGAGACAAGGATCTTCTTATTCTTAAGTCAGTAATGTATTTAGCTCTAGATGCATCTGTTAATTAGGAAAGCATTTTTATTTAATATTGTATGTTGTCTATTACTGTTTAATAAGTTTCTTAAAAAATGTATGGTGGCATTTATTACCTTATGGCTTAATTAGCATACATCAGCAATTGGAACACATTTAGCTGGGTTTTGTGGCTCCGCATCTTTCAGGAGATGTAACAAAAGGTGCTGGAGAGGCCTGCAGTCCTCCCTAAGCTCTTCTGGGGAAGCAGCCATGTTGTTAGAAGGGAGCATTCCCTGTGGACTACTCAACAGACAGCTTCAGTCCTGGCCGGAGTTAGGGATTGCCTGTTTTTTGCCGTGCAGGGCTTCTGCATGGGACAGCTCACAGCATAACAAGCGCCTTCATGAGATGAGCAAGTTAGAAGAAGCAGAGAATAGAGGACAGAAATCAGAGCCTCCTGTCACCTAGTCTTAGAGTTGACATTCCACTTTGGTGTGTTTGTTTGATTAGACATGCTACTAGGCCCAGCCGACTCTTGGGAGCAGGGCCCATGAACACCACTGGACAGCAGTGACTAGGGGCCATTACAGAAAGGCTGTCTACACATGTGCAGAGTTGCTTGTGTAAGTAAACACTTCCCTTGATGGAGATGCTTAGCTTTACAAAATATGTTAATGGACATGTAAAAATTACATAGAGTCATGGTATAGGAGGTGATGTTCTGACACTTATTTTGGAATAGCTAAATTGAGTGCGCGCATACAGCCTAACATACTTTGTTGTGACGACAGCATTAAAATTTACTCTTGAGAGTTAGAAATATATTTATATGTGTCAGTCTGCTCAGAGTTCAGATTTTTAACCCCCTTAGGCGTAGCGAGCCTCGGTTAGTGTGCGGGTTTTGTTCTTGGCATGTGTGTGTTCTTCGTGTCTCCTCTGTGCCACCCTTGACCACTGGTGAAGTGGTTAATGACTTTGATCCCTGTCACAGCCCTTTATCTTTTTCATCTGGGAGTCCTGTGCTCTGAGCAGCCTGCTAATTGACTGAGGCCATCTCCCTTTCTCTTTTTCTGGTGAGAAATATTTTAAAACATTATTCTGGGACTCAGTGTAAGTTTCAGAAAACGTAAATATACTGAGGTGGTCAAAATGCCTTATTTGTCCTGTGTGCCTGTTAGACAAACTAAAATGCCTTCACAGTAGATGTTTTTGGGACTAATTTCACAATGAAAACAAACATTTCAGAACACTTCAGATGAAATGTGTAAAAATAATATGGTGCTTTCTTAAGCAAGTGAGCAAACAGGCCTTCAAGTGTATCCTAGCCCATATGCATCCTTCTGAGATCTGTTTACTCAGGATTTTGCAAATACTTTGATGGATGTGTGTGGCAAAATAAGAACTGTATGAAGTTCTTGGAATTTTTCTTACCTTTGAATAATTTGTTTTTATATTTGAGTTGGAAACATTTTATTTAGTAGAGCTCTTTTCCGCTAATAGATTTTTTCTCAGTATGATATGGTATATGGAAAGTTTGATTTTTTTGTTTCCCTATTTCATGGTTAATGGATTTTGCCTTTTCAAGCTGAATTGTCTTTCTCTTCTGACATATTTCTAGCTTCAGGGAATGTAGCCCCTCTGGTCCATTAATATTAGTAATCATCAGTGATGTAATTCTGTTTCATTTCTGCTCTGGATTTTGTGCTACAGTTATAACTTCTCATACATAAAGTTGTGTTTAGCTAAGCATGCGTTTCTGCTATTTTTGCTTGAATATGTTTGCATTCTTACACTTGCTAATCATATGTATCAGAAATTCCTTTTCTTAGGCAAGTGTTCTAAATCATCATGGAAATGCATGGCTTTATTTTTAATATACTTGATTCTCTTTTGTCACTTACTAGCTAGATAGGTGTTTTTATGTTTCTTAATTTTTAAATATTACTACATGGTAATCTTGAAAAGAATATAAGCAGCACTGATTAGTGACTTTATTTGATGGTTGGCCACAGTGAATGTAAATATAGTTCAGTTTTTCTTTCTTGTTTGTTTTTAATAAAAGGGTTTCCATAAAAGACACATGATGTATACCTAAAGTGTACCACTAAAGTTAGTAAAGGAAAAAAAAATTAAAAATTAGCTTTTATTGGAAAAATAAAAGGCAATCAGCATGCTCTTTTGATCCCTTTAACTCTTTTTGGGTTTTGGATAACTATGCTTAAAGTGTTATAAGCAGAAGATTTTAATTACTTTACATGGAGACCTAACAGTACTTACACTGAGGATATTGGTTTCTGATTGTAACTAATCTCATATGCAGCTCTGGACATAAAGGGCCAAGCCACTTGTCCTTAGGACAGCCCACAGTAGATTAAGATAACTATGGACTTTGAAGTGAAAATAACTGTTCCGGTCATGGCCTGTTATTTCCTGGTCATGTGGCTTCAAGACTTAATTGCCTCATCTGGAAATGGGGACAATAATCATGTGTATCTCATGTATAAGTTACAAAGCAGAATGAGTTTATTTTTACGGAGATGTAAAAAGAGAGTAAATAACAGCAGAATCAGGCCTGTGATATTATTTTTTTTCTCTAATTGGTCATTTGTATGGTTTTATATTCATTCTTTCCCCTCATTACTTTCCCCTACCACTTTCCCTTTGAGTATTTCTTATTTCACAAAATCTATCATACATTTTAAAACTCATTTACATCTATAGGTTCTCATACCAGAGAAAAGATATGGTATTTACATATTTGTGACTTATTTATTTCACTTATTAGTGTGTCCTCAAGTTGTGTCCATTTGCTTATAAATGACTGAAACTTGTTCTTTATGGCAGAGTAATATTCCATTTTACAAAACAATTCCCATATCTTTATCCAGTCTTCAGTTGATGGGCATCTGGGTTGTTTCTAAGATTTAGCTATCACAAATGAGTTGCTATGAACATGGGCACGCATATGTCTTTACAATATGATTCTTTTAATTCTTTTGAGTATATTCCTAGCAGGGGAATAACAAGGTCAAATGGGACCTCTAATGCTAGTTTTCTGAGGAATCTTCACACTGATCTCCACAGTGGTCGTACAAGTCTACATTCTCACCGGGTGGAGAAGGGTTACTTTCTGCCTGCAGCCTCACCAGCATTTATTGCTGGTTAATTTCATAGTAGCAGCCATTCTTTGTGTAGTGAGATGAAATCTCAGTGTTGTTTTCATCTACATCTCTAGAATGACCAGTGATGTTGAGCTTTTCCTCATATGTTTCTTGACTATTTTTACTACTGCTTCTGAGAACTATCTTTTCATTTCAGATGCCCATTTTTGAATATGGTCTTTAAACTTGGGGGGACTTATTTGTTTAAGTTCTGTATATATCCTAGATAGTAGCTAGTAAAGATTTTTTTCCCATGTTGTTGGTCGTCTTTTAGCTGTGCCAGTTATAACTTCCCTCTTTAGTCTACTTCCCTCAACAAATGTATATAAAAGTGTCACTTAACCTTTTCCTCTTTCTCCACAGGTTCTGGTTGAACTTAACTCATTCATTAACCTTACTCTAAATTGCTATATGATTTATTCAGCCTTGTATCTTTCAGTTTGGCAAATGCCCAGAGATGATTGGCACAACTTATTATACAGCTGTTTCCCTCTGATGGATGGTCATGCCTGGAGGACCCAGCAATGTTGATAGCAGTGGTGGTGGTGACAGCTCCTGTACCTCTCCCTCTTGCAAGCACTTTAGTAGGATATGTCTCAATATACACATATTGTATGTGTGTGTGTATATAGCACACCATGTTATATTGTAGTTTTCTCTTTGTGAGAAACAGGGGGTTAAATGACGTGGCCCAAAGACATGTAACTCATAAATGCTGGACTGTTAGGTTGATAGCAAGTCAACATTTTTAACCTGTGGCTGTCTGTGCTAAAGAATAGGCTTAGAATTCCAGAAGATGGCTGGGGTGACAGGTTGTACCCAGCTGGGTTTCAGTCTTCCAAGTGCAAAACTCCCTTCATGAAATTGCTAGTGAGAAATGAGGCCTGGTAGAAAAAAGAAATGGGAGTACATTTATAGTCTGAAGATTAAAATGAAGTGATTTTTCATAGTATATGGATGGATATTAATGAATAAATCTGATATTCCAATTGGGCACCAGGGTAGTTACTCTGGGGCAACATCCCTAGTGCGTTTGACATAGGAGAGAGATAAATGATCACTTAAAAATCACATAAAGGTGAAATTATTCTGAAAGACGGGCTCATGCTCCATGCTCTGGTGAGAGTCTTTAATAAATGAATCCAAGTCCAGTGAGGAGACCCAGGCATTTGCATACTATTAACTGTGAGCTTGAAAGACGAATACAGCAAAACCTTTACACATATTTGTTTCTGTCATTCACTCTTTATTCAATAAATGGAAGAGGTGCAAGAGGACATTAGAATGTTGTCTAAACTTCTACAGGCTTTTGCAGATAAAATATTTCATAAATTTAACAAGTCCTTAGAAAAGAACCAAAACTTAGAAATAAATGGGAGATAAGCATCTGCTGTGTGATGATCAGATTTGCTGAAGGAGCAAACGAGATGAATAGCAATGAAAACTCACCCCCCCACAGGGTTAAATAGGATCAGTGTCTGTCTCTAAAATTAGCTGTTCAGTGTCACGGAAGAGCACATTACAGAATACCTACAGCCAATGGGAGTCTCTGTTGTAGTTTCATCTGAAGCTACCTCCATTAGTGATGTGGGGAAAATTCTCCCTGCTATCAAAACAGTTCCAAGCCAAGTGTTTTTCTTTTAAGCAGCAGATACTGCAAGCAACTGGTAGCCATGGTTGAGGAATCAGAACCATGCTTAGAAAGATTCATGGAGAAGTTATAGAGGAGGGTCTGTTGCATCTCTCTTTTCTTACCTTGTCCTATTGATTTTCCCTCTTCAGTTTTTCTGGACTCATTGCACCTCGATTCAACTCCATCATGACCACCTTAGTCAAAGGTACTACTGTCTCTCAGTTGGTCTGTGGGAACATCTTTAGAGTTGGCTTCCACTCTTTCTTTCTCCCTAATTCATTCTCTGAATTGGCTCTTCCTTTCTTAAGACCCATCAATAGCTTTCTACTGTACTTAGAGAATATGGGTTTAAGGTTGTTAAATAGCCAGACTCCTCTGAACACCACTTCTTTTCTAGCTTACCTCACATCTCCCGTATTAACCCCCTTTCCAGGCAGAGCTGTGAATTCACTCGCAACATAGAGTTTTGACTGTCCTGTTCCCCTACTGCATTGTTTGCCAGGTTCTCTCATGCTCTTCCTGCAGAGAGCGGCTCAGAGAAGGCTTTTCTGACCTTTTGGACTAGGTCAAATTTTTATTTCTAAATCAAAAATTGGGGCAACTGAAATGAGTAAGCACTTCTCAGAAGAAGAAAGGAAAATGGACAATAAACCCAGGGAAAATTGCTCTGCTTTGCTAGCCATTGGAGAAATGAAAATTAAAACAATACAGAGACTTCATTAAGTCCAGAAAAAAGGGCCATCAAGAAATAAAATAATGAAAAAACACTGGTGAGACCGTCATGAAAAAAGAAAACTTCTACATTGCTGGTGCTGAGGTAAATTAGTAAATTGCAGAAATTTCTCAAAAACTAAAACTAGAAATTTCATTTGAGTCAGCCATTCCTCTTCTAGGGGTCTTCTGCAGAGTTAAAGGTCTGTTATAGCAGGACATGTACACCGATGTTTATTGCAGCCCAGCTCATAATGGCTAAATCTTGGAAGCGGCCTGAGTGTCCAGGGGAATGGATAAAGAAAGTGTGATATCTGTATAATTTGGGATATTATACAGGTATAAAATAAATCAGACATTTTTAGGAAAGTGGTTGGACCTTGAGAGCATCATAATGTTAGGTGAAGCAGATTGGGAACACAAGGTTACACACAGTGTGGTTTCTCTCATGTAAGAAATTCAAAGCCTAAAGAAGGAGAAAGAGAAATAAAAAATTCATAAAAGAATGCAATGATATAGATCTTCTGTGGATAGGGAGGGGAACAAGAAAGAGGTTGGGGCGGTGAGGAAGGAATAATGTAAAAAGATTCAAAGTGTGTTGTGTGTGTACCAATCATCCACAATAAATGTAATAATTATGTTTTGCAGACATGAACTAAAAAATGGGAATGGAAGAGGGTATTTAGAGGCAGAGAGAGGGAGGAGAAGATGGAAGAAAAGGGAAACAAAAGGAATTAAGGTATATTAAGTTCAGGAACCTTCTCCCTAAAATGAGTATAAATACTGTGTACTACCAACAGGTAATAACAAAAAAAGTTTAGAAGTTTTTGTTTTGCCCCTTAGAATATCATAGTGCAGCCAGAAACAAGTGTTCAGCAGAGTGCTGTTACTGGTGATGTGTAATTTCTTACCTGCATCATCTAGTACTGCACCTGAAAGGATCCTAAAGCATAATAACCTCATCAGGTAGAAGTTGCAGTGACTGATCTCTTTGCCACGTTTTATTTAACTGTGATGTCCTGTTCCTCCTTTTTGCATGCATTATACATCATCAAGGTCAAGACCATTTTTTTTTTCTCTTAGGAGACACTTATTTTTCTCATCTTGCTCCATCAGTTAGGTTGGCCTCAAATTTGTGATCCTCCTGCTTCAGCCTCTTAAGTGTGGGGATTATGGATTTGCTGCACAACCCTCAATTTCAAGGTAGTTTTGAATATGCTCATAAAATATAGGCTACTATATTTATACTACAAGCTTGCTGAGAACATCTGTGCTATATGTTCCTGTTGTCAAGTTCTGTTTTGAGTTACTGTGTTAAGACAGTATTCACAAGCTTTGGGGCTCTCTGTGTAGATTTCCTTTGAGTATCAGTTCTTATTAAATGTTTATTGGTACTCTGTTAAAAGTTTTCTGTGACTTTTTTGTGTGTGTCTGTAAATGAACACTAAGAATTGTATTGAATGTAGTGTTTTAACAATGATAGTTTCTGTGGTAATCTTGGAGGAAATTACACTGTGTTGGCAGCCCAGGTTTTGGATTATTTGAGTTGAATAATGAAACTGAGATAAAGTTCTTAGTCTGAGAGGGCGTGACATAATCTGTAGTTCGTGTGTAACATCTTTCTGTTTTTTTAAAATTACTGAATAAATATTGCAAATACAGTTGTTTAACTTTTCCAGTGTGGAGCTAGGCTTTATTCCTTCTACAGTTGTGGATTTTATGTTATTGACACACAAAAATGGAGTATAAACTAAATTTTTTTTTTTGAGACAGGGTCTTGCTTTGTAGTGCAGGCTAGCCCTGAGCTCACCTTGTAGCCCAGGCAAGCCTCAAACTCACAGCAATCCTCCTGCCTCTGCCTCCCAAGTGCTGGGAATACAGGTGTGAGCCAACTCACCCGGCTAAATTAAAAATTTATTGAATAGATTAAAAATACACTGAGATTCAAAATTTTGTTCAGAAAATTACCTAGCAGGGCAGGGAGCAGAAACCACAAAGAGAGTTCTGAAAAACTTGTGGCATGTGCCATGTCGGGCCACACACTCACTTGTTCGTTTAAAAACATTGGTAGGGTGTTGATATTCAGAGTATTCAAGAAGCTCACGTTCACTAGAAAAGAATATACAGGAAATACGGAAGGAAAATGGTGCAGAGATACGAACATGCAATTTATAGAAGAGTATGTGACTGAAAAATAATAAATAGCTGGACGTGGTGGCTCACGCCTGTAATCCCAGCACTCGGGAGGCAGATACAGGAGGATTGCTGAGTTCGAGGCTTGCCTGGGCTACATAGCTCAGGGCCAGCCTGAACTACAAAGCAAGACCTTGTCTCAAAAAAAAAAAAGAAAAATAGTAAATAATGATAGTGAATGATAATCACCAGCAGCGCTTATTAAGCACTTATTGGAGGTTGATTTTATCCTTGGTGGTTAACTTTTCTCCCCATTTACTTCTTCATAAGGTAAGTGCCACCATCATCCTCCCTTTACAGAGGAGGCAGCTGTGTCACAAAGCTGTGTCACATATTTTCACGATAATTTGCATACAAGTAGAGATTTGATTTAGATTTTATGTGCCAATGGGTACAAATCTCAATAGTTAAATGTATTTAAAATGCATATTAAAGTGATAACGAAGTGATACCTCACCTGATTTGCAAAACACCTGAACAAGGAGTACTACAGATGCTGATGAGGCTGGAAGGATAAGAGCTCACTTCCGTCCCTGACAGCAGTGTGGAGAGGGCGATTATTTCAGAGAGTGGCGTGTGGTTTTTGTGGGACTCAGGCATGCTCATCCAGTGGCTTGGTAGTTCTATACCTGATCATGTGCCAGAGAAAAATGTCAGACTTAGAGACACAGACGTGTGTGTTGGGTTTATTATATTCAAGGTGGGAAAGGTGGAGGTGAAAGCACCATGTGCATCCATTTGGAGGGGAATGGATCCCTTCATATGTTCCTATGGGCTACTCAGCAGTAGTTCACTGTGTTTTATATTTAGGAATGTGAATAGCTATCAAAATTAGCTGAATATATGATATTATAATACTATTTACCAAAAAAGCCCAACAAAATCCTGACTCTAAACCTCACTACTACTGTATGTTTTTCTTATGTATTCTTATATGTAAAACAAGTACATCCAGTGGCTAGTAAGTTCACAGGAGTAGTTATCAATAAAGAGAGGAATCACATTGGGAATAGAGAATAAAAATCATAATGATGATGATGATAAGGTGGAACTTTCACAAGCAACTATTGAAAGGATGGCATAAACATAAGCTCAATATAGGAAGAATTTTAGTCTGGTTTATTTATTGTTTTATCCAAAGTTTGTGAATTAGTATCTGGGACATGACAGATGCTCTGATAAAATGTGGAAGAGGAATAAATTTATAGATAAGAAGAATCATCATCTGTGTTCTGTGTACTTGGAATACCTGGAATCTGATAAAAATTGGCACCCTTTCCTCAGCTGGCTCGTGTGTGCTGTACACGCCCCTGCATAGACACTAGACTAGTTGCCCATTTAAAGATATAAAAGTGAATCAAACTCACTGTTTGATAGCTAGGGGCTAAAATGTGTTTGGGCAGATTGAGTGAAAAACTATGAGTTACATGCAGTGATAAGTACTATAAATTAGGAATTTGAAAGACAGAGTCAAAGCACAGAAGAGGGAGGCCTAACATTCATTCACTGATTCTTTTGGTCAGTATTAACTGAGTTTCTGATTTATGTCAGTTCCTTTTCTAGATTTCGGAGATATGACGAGGAACTTTCATAGAACTCATACTCCTAGAGAGACTGAGATTCTTCAAATACTCAACACACCAGAAAGGAAAGAGAAAAATTGCTTTCATGTTCCTTATTCTCCGTGAGAACTTGTGAGAAAGAATGACATGAAAACTTATACCTAAATTTGTATTCTAATGATGGTTTTCTTAAACAAGAGGTGGGAAGTGCAGAGCTTTGTGGGGTTTAATTAGAAAGCGTTTGGGATGTGGTGCAGAGAAGGGATATGATGTTGAAAATTAAGCAGTTGGGGTGACCTTGTAGACCTTTTCCCCAGCAACAGAAGGTTTTAAAGTGGATGCCACATGATCCATTTTGTATTCTAGAACAGGATTTTCTGGGTACATTGTGCAGACAGATGGAGAGGGTAAGGAGTGGATGAGCGGCTATGAGATGGATTTAGTTGTGCATGGTAGCGTTAGAGACACTAGGCTAGGATGGGGGTGGGTGAGTCAAAATCTACTAAATGCAAAGAGCTTGTTGATTGAACGGGTCTGGGGTGGTACAGTGAGGTAGCAGGAAGATCGAGTGTGACTAAAGCCGAAAAAGCCACATCTGGAAACACTGTACTACTAGAGAACATTAAGTCCAAAGAGAAGACCTTAAAATCAAGTAGAGACACTTTTCTTAAATGTATAATGATGTTGTTGTTGCATAAGACAAAAAGTCTTTATTTTTGGGGATGCATATGGTATGGATAAAAATGACATAAAGCCTGTGATTTCCTTTAAAACTATCAAAGAAAAGGATATAAGTGAAAAGTTTTGATCATGGCTGAGTCTAGAGACTGTTATAAAGAGATTCATTATTCTCTCTGATTTTGTGTGCAGTTTAAAGTTTTTGTAATTTGGAAAAAGTAACCAGAAAAATTAACACATCTATTAGGAGATGAATGTCAAGTAGACATCTCAATAGCAAAGAATTCCCTAATAGCATAATACATATTTGTAAAAGTTAAGAAAAGTCAAAGTCATAGCTTACCTAGGCTTCCAGACCTTCATAAGTATTATCAATGAAGGCAAAGTCTACATATTTTCATGCATGGAAGGACTGAGAATTCTCTATTTGTAGACTATTGGGAAAAGAGTGCAAGATCCAAAGAAGGAAGTTCAATATAGAAAGCAATGGTGAAGCAAGAAATTGATGAACTCTCAGTAAATTTAAGCAGACATGGTTGAGTGAAGAAGACTCTTCTTGTTCACACAGGAAGACTGTGGTGAACTCTCCCTATTATTAGAGCATTTAAGAAATGAAATACATAGAAAATGGCCTGGAAATGGGCACATCATTCTTATTCTCCATGATGACAAAGATCTGTGTCACACAAACCTGTGGTGTGGTGGTTTCTATCAAGTGTGTTGACCACAGCTGGTATCCTGCGACTTCTGGCTCTTCTCCAAAGTAAGCAGTTTTGATTCAGGACGTCAGGGCAGCCATGGCAACAACACTAAAGATGCTCCCTAAGAGGACTTTCCAGAACTGTGTGAGAAAGTGGCAAGAGTAATGGAATAAGTGCATTTGAAACCAGAGGGAGTATTTTGAAGCAGATTAATTTCAAGTTGTCTTTTACTGAACAGATTTTTAATGTACACGTTCACTGTGTTTTTTAAAAGAACACTTTATCAGTAAAAGTGGTGAGCACCTCAAGGTCAGTAAATAGATCCTCCAACTCCAAAGAAACAGTCAGACATTGGAAAACTCATGAGTATGATTCACTGTCTTACACATAGTACACACAAAAGGATATCTAGACATGAAAAAGAAACAGAAAAATTCACTCAGCACTACTCATGGTACAATTCTTGGCAAACAATGAATAGGAGCAAGAATTATCTTGCAGCAAGAGCTATAGTGGGTAGCAAAGCGGGCGTGTTCCCAATGAAGTCAGAATTAAGATAAGGCTGCTTTCTCTCACTGCTCCTTTTTGGCATTGTTCTGGATATTCTGGCTGAGACAGGCCAGCACAAAACAGCACAGAAAAACAATTAATTCAGAAATCTGACTTGTTTCAAAGACAATTTACAACAGTGAATAGGTGGCTAATATCAGAAATAAGAGATCAGAATTATAGTTATTCGAATCTAATTCACTGTAAGAGAAACCCAGACAGTATCTTGAAATAAATCTAGTAGAATACGTGCAAGGCTCATATAGAAGAGATTGTAAAATGTAAAAGTGGGTCAAAGCCTGAAGTAATCTGGAGATATTTCATGAATATAGATGTCAAGATTTACTATTTTAAAAATGTCCAATTAACATGCAATGGAATTCTAGCAAAATTACCACTAGGATATTTGTTTAAGTATGGAAAGTTATACTGATGTTCATTTAGTAAAGGGAGTGTGGAAAAAGTGATGGATTACTTTTTTTTTTTTACTAGATTTTAAGGCTTACTTAGTTTTAGTGATTACAGGATGTTGACACGATGATAGACATTGACCGAAACCAAAACCAAAACCAAAGCAAAAACAACAACCCCCCTAAATACAAATACCCCTGATATTTAAGCATCTATGAGAACTTGGCATGTGACTATAAATCATTGGGCAAGAAAAAGAGTGTTCATTGAATGTTACGGAGGCAATTGATTACCCATGTAAAAACAAAAATGAGGTTTTTGCCCAGCTTATATAGTATATCCATATAGGTCAATGGCCTGACTCTGGATATAAAGTCTAAAACTTTCAGAATAAAATATAGGAAAAATACCTTTTGACCTTAAGTATAGTGAATTATTTCTTTTATTTTTAATTGGTTTTATTGATACATTTTATAGACACATTATAATCATGATCAGCAGTGTGAATTTGTATCAGTATATGACATGACTTAATTCTCATTTTTTCCCATTCCCCTGCTCCCCATGACACCCTCTCTTATATACATAAAGCTTTGTTTCCTTTTTTTAACCATCAAATTTTCTTCCCCTTCTTTACTTACCCCTAAGCCTTCTTTTCCCTTTGAATATTTTTGTACTATTTTACAATGGCTAGCATACATTTTAGAATTTTCATTTAAAAAGTAAAAGAAAACACAAAAGGAAACATTTGATATTTCACTACATTCAAAGTAAAAACAAATCTAATTGATTTGGGGTATAATGTAGAAAGCTAGCGTAGACTGGTAGACAGTTTTTGCAAGTCCCACACTGGAGAGCTGTTGCTCATGGCTGCTACCAGGGAAAAGGTGAACGACCAAGGGGAGAGGACGGTGAGGATCAGGTAGTCCAGAAGAGGAAAACCGCAGACACAATAAACAAGGGAAACAATGCTCAGTCTCACGATTGTTGGAAATATACAATTGGCAACTAACAATTGAAATACAATTTCATATCTGCTAGTTAACAACTTTAAAATATAAAACATATTGAGTAGGTAGGAAAGTAGGGACTATGTTACTTGTTGCTAGTGAGATAGAGATTGGTACACAATGTTTGAGGAGCCATGAGTGAAATAGTGAAGCTGAAAGGCAAAGAATGAACTGGAAAAAATATGAAAATGTGGTGCAGTTGATCGCAGAAGCCAGTATTTCATGGCTGCGGCTAATTTGAGTACAGGAAGGAAGAGAGTCGGATGAAAGGGTTGCGTTGCCTGCAAAATTTGTGATGTTCTACAAATGTGCACAAAGCAAATGTGCAAAAATAGAGGCATTTAAATTTTTGGAGGCCTACATGAAATGCGTTATTTTTGCATCTTTTCTGTGTCATTGGAAATTTACTTCTTTAAATCTTTTATTTATTTAAAGAGAAGAATCAAAAGGAGAGACTTGAGGACAGAATGAATTTTTTTTTTTTTTTTTAAAGACAGGGTCTTGCTCTGTAGTTCAGGCTGGTCCTGAGCTCACTGTGTAGCCCAGGCAAGCCTCAAACTGACAGCAATCCTCCTGCCTCTGCCTCCTGAGTGCTGGGATTACAGGTGTGAGCCACCATGCCTGGCACTGTGGTATGTGGTACTGATTGCTGGTGGGCATGAGCCACCACGCCCAGTATTATTGTATGTGATTACCTGGGATCAAACCAGGAACCTTGTGCTTGCTAGGCAGGTGCTGGAACCACTGGGCTAAATCTCCGGCCCCAGAATGAAGATTTTAAAGGCTGTCCAGTGAGTATTTGTGAAATTCATCCCTTTCAGAAGCCTGCTCTGCTTTGGCCATGCCTCACTTAGATCTTTTCTCAAAGGTTACTTTCTCAGCAAGGAGCTCCCTGATTTCACTGTGTTTCTTAACTCCCTTCCTGGATTCATGTTTATTCTGAAAACCTACTATCACTTAACACTCTCTATATTATTTGTATTTATCATGCCTATTGCCTCTTTCCTATTAGAATATAAGCTCTTTAAGCAGGAGCTTCTGTTTGATTTTCTTAGTGCCTAGGATGATCTGACAAAGAGTGGCCACTCTGTGTAAATATTTGTAAAACATCTGAACGAAATAATTCTGAAGGGGCGACCCAGGGACAGAAAGATGGCAGGGCGATTAAGACACAAGAGAGATGGGTGGTGTAGGCAGAAAGCTGTGCATCATGGGAAGATGTAGACAGAGGGAAGATGGCATGTCTTAAAGGCCAGTGGGCAGTGCGAACCAGCCAGATGGGCCAGACTAAATTGAAACAGGATTCAACTGAGCTTTCTACAAGCAGGTGCACTTGGCTCTCAGTCCTGCTGAAGAAATTTGACCAGGCAGAGAGTACATAGGTTAATAAAGAAATTTCCTAAATTTATTCTCTTTGCTTTAAAAGTAAAATTTAAAAAACACTATAATTCAGTGTATTACAGAAATCATACTGTATCTTAGAGAGGAATTAAATTCTACTCTTCTGTCTATGGGCTGTGACAAGTTTAAAGAACTTTATCTGGGTCCCAAATATTGGATTTGACTCATCTGCTGTTGATTGTTTCTAGTGCAGGGCAAAGAAAGATTAGTTTTTAGAATTAAAAATAGTAATAGCCCTGTTGAATGTATTAATATTGTATTGAACAAAAGCTTCTTTTTTTTTTTTTTTTTTTTTTTTTTTGAGACAGGGTCTTGCTTTGTAGTTCAGGCTGGCCCTGAGCTCACTGTGTAGCCCAGGCAAGTCTCGAACTCAGCAATCCTCCTGTCTCTGCCTCCCAAGTGCTGGAATTACAGGCATGAGTCTCCACGCCCAGCATTGTATGTGGTTACCAGGGATCGAACTCAGGACCTTGTGCTTGCGAGGCAGGCGCCGGAACCTCTGAGCTAACCTTCTGGCCCAACAAAAGCTTCTTTAGGTGGTGACTCTAGGCGAGAAATTCTTCAGCTCTTATATTTATGTTTCAACTGATGAATTTGTTAAAATTCAGTTTATGGATCTACTAAGATAGAAACATAACTTCTGGTACAGGGCAGGCCCAGGAATCTGATTTATAAACAAATAGTCTGAATGATTGTAGGGCATATGTTGCAGAACAACACTTGGAAAAAAATGTCTTGTAGTTGATTCTAAGTTTTATTCAGTCATTTCACTGAATGACTGGGCGTGAGTCACCACACCCAGCCATTTCACTTTTTAAAAAATTTGAGTCTTTATTGATACATTATATTTACACATCATGATTTACATCAATGTGTCAGAAATAATCCATACAAGCAATTCAGGTGGGGCAAAGTCATGAGTCTGGAAGCTGCAAAGAATCATATCTACAATAAAGAAGAGGCAGCCGGGTATGGTGGCTCACGCCTGTAATCCCAGCCCTTGGGAGGTGGAGGCAGGAGGATTGCTGTGAGTTTCAGGCTTGCCTGGGCTACACAGTGAGCTCAGAGGCAGCCTGAACTACAAAGTGAGACCCTGTCTCAGAAAAAAAAAAGGAGATACAATCAACATGTACTCCCACAGGAAGTGGAACAATTGAATGTAAATTGAGATACTAGCTAGTAGGCAGGTAAAATTAGGATTGATGGTTTTCCTATGGTAGCGATGGTAAATACCACCAATTGGGTGGCTGTACAAGTCACTCTCTTCCTGTTCTGAAGATTAGAGATCCAAAGTGAATCCTCACGGCTGGATCTGTGACAACCCCCTCTTCCAAAGCTGCACACTCTGCATGTGGCGGTCACAGTCACTTTGCCATCTTTGCACCTTCATGTTTCTTTCTGCACTGTAATCTTATTGCCTGTTCAGTTCCCTCCCACCTCTCTTATAGGGGCGTTTGTGATGAGTTTTAGTGCCCACCTGGATAATCCATGGTAATCTTTCTTTCACAAGATTCTTAACTTACTCACAAATTCCTTTTACCATTAACAGAATTTAGGGGTAGGATATAGCTCTGTCTGGAGGCCCTTATTCCATCTAGCACGTGTATTTAGAAAAGTGTGAGTGGAGCAAAGGTTTGCCCTTTCCCTGAAGCCCTTTATGTAACTTAAATTCTTAAGCTCCACAGGGATCTGACAAATACCATGCTAAGTAAATAAATTCAAAGTGATGTACGAGAAGAGACTGTATTGTGTGCCATCATGCTATTTTGTTTGCCTGAAGCACAATGTGCTTGGATGATGCGATCAATCTATTAGAGCAGCACTTTAGTACTTGAGTCGACAAGGACCTTCGGCACTTAGTGCTGTTGTACAGGAGGCAGCCACACGTGCCTGGTCTCTGCCAGGTGCAGGTCTTTGCATTAGACACAGTGGACAGTGAAAAGACGGACTCAGTGAAAACTCTTAAAATCTTTTACAGGAGGAGAAGATGTACTTTCAATATGATAGCTTATTAATCTACAGCATGAGGGCCCAGAGGGTGTAGCAAACCTCTCTCAGAATTCTCAGTAGGTGTTTTTCTCATGAATCCTGGGCAAAATTCTGTTAAAAGAGAATTGGGAAAATATAAGCAGGGATGGGCCATTAGGGCAACTTTATCAGTGACGTCACTCTGGGTCCACCTTATGTCGTAGTACAGTTTTTATTTAGATGCCCCCCACAAAGCCTCATGAGATCAGAGGTAGGGATCTCGGAAGGTGATTGGATTCCGGGGCATTGTAGCTAACGTGTTGGGACATAGAGTTTGGACAGAAGAGTGGGGTCACTGGGAACGTGGCGGGAGGGGTGTCACCCTCCTCGATCCTCCCCTGACTCTCTGCTTCCTGGCTGCCATGTTCTGAGCGCCCGCTCCTTGCTCTGCGGTGCCCCTGTGCCAGGCTGTCCCGCCTCACATCCTGGAGACTGTGGACTGAAATCCCTACAAATGGGGGCTAAAATAACCCTTTTCCTTTAATTTTTGAGGTTGAATATGGAGTCTCAGCCATGAGGAAGTGACTAAGATATACCCGTGTTTGGTAGAGTGTGGTTCAGGCTCAGGCTGTAGTATAAAGCTCACTGAAGATATTTATGTGGTTTTTCTCAGAATATCTACACATGAATGTGGGACATGAGTATCAAGGGTTCACTTACTGAGGGACTCTGAATTTCTCTGTGGAATGTTTTCTTGTTCAGATTGTAGGTTTTGAGGTACTTGTGGTTTTAATGTCACCCTGTCCGTTGTTCTTAGCACCCAGAATTTTCTCCTCATCCATCCCCATTTCTAAATTCTCCTTCTCAGAGTGAGTTCTTTGACTATGGTGCTGGAGACCGTCTATTAATGGCTGTTCTCACTGTGAAGCTGCAGAGCATTTTCACTTGTAATATTAAACTTTTCCCATTCCGAGGTTTCCCTGTCTCAGTTCTCAAATTCTGATGCCCGGATAGCCTCCCTTTGGCATTTTCAGTCACGTTTCTGTGCTTCGGACCCTGGAGTGGCTCTCAGGCTTTCAGAGCAGCACACCCGACTCTTCCCTGGAGATGTCAGGGCCTTCACACGTCCCGTCTCCTGGGCCTCCGCCACCTGCTCCAGCCGGGCGTCTCCTTCCCAGTCCTCCTTCCAACCTCTCTTCATGTTTACGGGCTCCAACATCTGGGCACTTATCCCCTACTTCTCTCAGACTTTTGTGTGTATTTATTTTTCTTTCCCTTAGAAAAAATGTTGTCTTCTGAATTTTAAACGAGAGACTAAAACTCCAGGATTTTTCGTATCTTGTTTACAACATCCTTTGCTCTTTGTATCAATATCTTTGTCTTCAACTAAGCCAAAAGCACCTGCTCCTTCTCTCTGTCTTTTTCTATTTTACTGATTTGTAGGAAGAACCAGCAAATCAAATTTATTCACGTAGGTGAATTAATCTGGCTTTATTGGCTGAGAATTTAGGTACAGTGCATCGTTTTACAAGTAATTAGAAAAAGAGCTGCCTTTCTAGTGTAGTGGAAGAAAAAGTAGACTTACGCTTGTAGTGATGTTTTAAGGAAGTGAAATGGATACTGTGATTTCTAAGGTTGCTAATATTCTCTTGGAGTGTAATTTTTTTTTTTTGAAGGGGAGAGGAAGAGCTTTGGCAAGCCAAGAGGTTTATTTAAAGTACCAAATTACAATTGTCAAATCAGAGCAAATGTTATTCCAGTCTTCACCAGGTACATTATAGTTGTAAATGGCTTTTTTTTTTTTTTTGGCTGCCTGCTGTATCTGTATATGGTTTCTCATAATTGCATAGCAAATAGCATACATCTTTTAAAAACACAATAAATAATTTAATAATCTGTGAAAGTCTTTAGATGGAAAGATTTGCTTTTTCTATTTTTTTAATGTAACCCAGTGGCTGTGAAGTATTTCTTCATCTCTGAAATCAGAATTTAACATTAACACCATCCTTATTCCATAAGTATTTTGTAAAAATGAAATTTTACAAATCTATGAAATCGAAATTATTAGGAGACAGGGCCCAAAATCATTTAGCAGAAGATTTCTTAGTGCTTCTGGTGACTATGTGTGTTTTCTTATATCTTTGGCATTATTTTTCAATTATTCAAGTATTTTAACCTTTCTTGGGAATTTTTAAGACAATAAAAGGTGGGTTTTGAATGTGAGAGCCTGAGTGGGTGGCTGCTTCTCTCCACTTGCGTGGGTTCTGTCCCTGCTCTGCTCTGTCCATCCCTCTTGCCTGAAGAGCCTGTGTGCATTAGGTGAACTTTGTTACACTACATCGCAGGGCCTTTTTGTTGTGCCTCTGCTCCGGGACTGTTAGTTCCTGGAAGGAGATGCCTATTTCCCTCTGCTCACCTTCATCTACATAGTGCATGAGCTTAGGGTGGTCTTTAGCAGGTGCTTGTTAACCAGGACCTGAATCAAGAAATGCCCTATTAAAGAAGCATGTCAAGTCTTTGCTTTCCTATTCTCAGTTGTGCAGTTATCGAGAACAACTCACATCTCTCTAAAATTCTCTTCCCCGTGACCTCCTTAACACAGCAACTGACCGGCACCAGTGTAACCTCTCCTACCTTTAAGCAAATGGCAGGATTTTACATGGTCCCAGCACTTTCTCTTGCCAACACCCTGTATGATCTTGAGATTCTTCCCTAAACGTCCCCTGGCTGTTCAGTTTAGCTACCGGGACAGCTGACACTTTATTGACATCGCTGTTTTTGCAAGAAAGTGAAACAATTAGAAATTGATGAAACCCACTTAGAACATTTTTTCTTTTTAGTGATTAAAATACTTAAAATCTAGTGAAGAGCTGAAACAAATATACTTTTTTTTTTTTTTTTTTTTTTTGAGACAGAGTGTCGCTTTGTAGTTCGGGCTGGCTCTGAGCTCACTATGTAGCCCAGGCAAGCCTCGAACTCAGCAATCCTCCTGTCTCTGCCTCCCGAGTGCTGGGATTACAGGCATGAGCCACCACACCTGGCAAAACAAATATACTTTTAAAAGAATCAGTGGAACCAGAGAGTAGAGGTGTGTATCCTTCGGAAAATCCCATATTGTGCTAAGGGATCAAAGCTACACTCTCTTTCACTGTGCTCATGGCCGTGATATATTGTCACAGGGTTGTGGCCATGGAACTGTTTTCCCAAAGCCAGTTTCTTCTCTTCTGTATGGTTTGCAGTAGTCATTTCTGTGTAATCAGGACCATGTGTATGGACAGTGTAGGTCAGAAGGGGCATCACTCAAAGGTAAAGGATGGATAAAGAAGATGTATGTTTTTTTTTTTTAAATGGGGTATTGCGCTGCCATAAAGAACAACAAGATTCATTCATTTATGTGCAAATAGATACACCTGGAGGACACACTAATACATGAAATAAATAGATTACAGATATACAAATACCTGATCTTTTCTTTGATTGAGCATCTGTAGATGTAAGTGAGTTCTACAATGTATGATAGTTCTTGTAAAATAGGCAATTTCCAAAGGGAATTTGGTGTGGGAACTTAATGAGGGGAAGGAATAAATAAGATTCTGAAAGAAAATAAAAGAGCATGTATATAGGGGGTGGGGTGTGGGTGGGTAGGGATGTGGGTAAAAACGAAAATTAATTTGTGTCATATACTGGTACAAATTCCCCAATGTTGTGTGTGATTGTGAGCTGTATATAAAATGTACTAATAAAGAATTCAATAAAAAACAAAGAGTAACTATAGATTAGATGGAGAACCGTAGCTGAGCAGTTGCTTTGTGTTTTTAAGAGAAATGGAAAATACTGTTAGGCTTTGAGCTAAGGCCTAGAGAAATGAATTGACTCTCACAAGTTGGCTAAGTACGCAGTGAAACATTTGAACCTGAGATCTCTGTGTGACGATTCCTAATGTGATGTCTTTTCAATTGAACTATGTGTCTGTGGAGTTTAGTTCATATTGGCCGAGGGAAGTAGCTATTCAGAGGACGAGATAAAGCCTGGTAAGCAATTTACAGTTTCATAGCGGGACGCTTATCATAGAATGTCAGAAAATGCAAATAAGTAGGTATAATACAATTATATTTCATTGCTTTTGAGTGATAACTGTGTTTATGAAGATTTAGTTCCTACGTTATGATTAAGTAGAATGCAGTTTCTCTAAAAGAAGGAAACAATTGTGATTTTCCACCGCAGTATAAAGTGAATTATTATACCAAATTCGTTTGGTTATTAATCATGTAGGGATCCAGCTTGTGAAAGTCTGTGGATACTTCCCACACCCTTGAATTGAATGTCACTTGTTCCGACAGGGTATCTCTTCAGAGGGACCCTGGAATACAGATCAGGTAAATGGTTGCCTGAAGTGAGAATGTGAGTAAAGTTGCTTTTACTTGTTGTCTGAAGGACTTGTCCAAGAGCGTTACAGGAAATTAAATAAATCTATCCATTTCTGCACATCCTACTACCATCTGTCTAGTGCAAACTGTCATCGTCTTTTACCTGGGCTTCTATAATGGTCTAACTCATTTTATTTTATTTGTTTCTGTTCCTTCCTAATCTATCATTCTTACTGCAGCTGGTGTAATCTGCCAAAACCTAATTCTGATCATGTCACTCTATGGCTTAAAATCTTTAAACGACTGGCCTGTGCCCAAGGTATTAAGTTCATATTTTGCAACTTGGTTTACAGAAGGTTTTTTTTTTTTTGATATGGTTTTCAATTTCTCTTTTTTTTTTCTCCAATCACACCTATCACTATATATCTCTTAAGTTTTCTAATTTGTCTCTCTGCCTATAATCTTGACAAGCAGCTTCCTGTACCACAGTTCCATGGCTGTAGACCACTGATGTTACCTTTGTGAAATACAGAAATAATTTCATCACTTATTGGTTTAATGTTCTTTGGGAAATTTCCATACCTATCATAATAGAGCCCCAGTGTTTTGGGGGTAACTCACTACTTGGCCAGTGCTGTTGGAACAGCACATAGTGTTATTTTGGTTTGGGATATTATCTTCCATTTGCTTGCTTTCCTTTTCTTTTTCTTTTTCTTGTGGTATTGGAGATTGAACTTGGAACCTTGCACTTGGGAGGCAGGCACTGGAACCACCGAGCTAAATCCCTGGCCCTTGGTGCCTTTCTTTATCCAGGTTGGTTTTAAAAGTGCAGTTGAGCCAGGAGTGGTGGCTCACGCCTGTAATCCCAGCACTCGGGAGGCAGAGACAGGAGGATTGCTGAGTTCGAGGCTTGCCTGGGCTACATAGTGAGCTCAGAGTCAGCCTGAACTACAAAGTGAGACCCTGTCTCAAAAAGGAAAAAAAAAGTGCAGTTGAAACATTCCTTTCCTTGAAATTTTTATGTCATAAACTTTCTAAGGTCCTGGATATACCTATGAAATTAATTCATTTTTTTTCATTCATCAAAGGCTTATCTACCTTGCATTTGCTAGGCAAGTTAAAAATATTTTGAATTATGAAAGTGGCACTTTCAGATCTAAGAAATCAAAATCTTTTCCCCCAGGGAGTTTATGTTATTGGAAAAGAGGCAGCAAGAAGCAAAATGCAGAAGTAAAACATATCCTTTGTTAAATGGGATGTTTGAAGAAACAGCAAAACAAGGAATAAACCATTCTAGGGTAGGAAAGAAAGCTTCATAGAGTAAGATATCTGGACAAGGATCTGAAGATGATGGAAAAAGGAGACATGGAGACGTCTGGAGGGAAACCGTATCGCCTTGGTAGAGAATGTGTGATATGTTGAAGGAATTTCAAAGAAGCTAGTGTGTGAATGATTGGAGTTAGTGTGGAAGACAAAAGTAAGGAACGAAGCCAGGGAACTAATGGGGGCTGGGTTTGTGTAGGGATTTCGGCACCATTTGAACGGGAGAGACACTAGTGGGGGAGACAAAAGAGAAGAGAGGCGTGAATTGATGCTTCTTTTAACTGGAAAAAATTTGGTTGCTGTGTAGAGAATAGTTTGGAAGGAGTAGAGGTGAAGTGTTAGGAAAGTTAAAATATTCATTCGGGCAAAATAGCAGAGGCTTGGACCATTGTGGTACCAGTGGAATGGTGGTGAAATGGCTGGATTCTGGATACATTTTTAAAGTTTAGCCAGAAAGACTTACTGGAGTGCGAGAAAAAGGGGAGAAACAGAGTGATGGTGGGTGCGGGCCCTGAAGATAAGCAGGACTGGCCAAGAGACTGGGAAGAGGAGGTCAGGTCCTCGAAGGAGAAGCGAGTGACACCAGATGAAGAAGGTGTTCCGAAGGCCGATGTGCCGATGCCGGTGGCAAGTTAAGCAGGAAGGGTCCAGCTGACTCTTGGATTTGGCATTGTGAGGTCATTAGTGATCCTGGTGATGGGAGGTGTGTAGAACAACATTGCAGTTTATTCAAGGGAGAATAAACTCAATTTATTAAAAGAAGTGGGATAAATAGCAAATACCCCACTTAGAGCCATTGTCTGGGTTGTAAATGCTCACTTTCATTCTTTCTAAAGCACATGTTAATTTATATGTTCATCCTAATGATATAAAAATGCTTTCAAAGACCATGGCTGAAAAGAAGAGCTGTGGTCAAGAAAGATTTATTTTAAAACATAGGCAACAATAAAATGTGTGTGTTTGCTGATAAGAATAATCTAGAATGGTTGAATAATTGGTGATGTGGCAAACAGAGGGGAGAGTTTTAGGAAGGATGTCTCTGGAAAGGCAGCAGAGATTGGGATGTAGCAGCCTTTGGAGAGTATATTCTGTGGAATGACTGGGAAGGCGGTATACACGGTTATATTTCTCAGACTGTGTTTTTGTTGGTGATTTATTTGTTTGTTTTCCACCTATTGTGAACCTCTTAAGAGCAGTAAGTATAAATGTCGTGTTCATTTTGTAGTAGGAATTTTATTGTTCTATTTCTATTCCCTAGTACCATGCCTGGCACATAGCAGGCGTGCAATGAAATGTCTGAATGAGCAAATCAAGGCTCTGTGCTAAGCATGTGCGTGTTTTATCTTCTCTCTCAAATTGGAATAACTCCATCAAACCTTGACAACCAGATTGATATAATCGTGTTCCTCCTGTCTGAGTCTACAGAGTGTTTGACTAACTGGGTAGAGCTGATTGATAGGAAATGACTGTGCTTCCATCACAATCGGTGATATTTCCTGAGTGTAAAATTGGTGACCCTTGCAGGTTCATTTTGCAGTTGTCTTCGGTATCATTTTAACATGAATCAACTAGTTATTTCACACGGAACTTTCTGAAAGGCATTCATATTCTCTTAATGCTCATTTGCTCTTTATATTTTGCCATTCTTCCAACGTCTATCATTATCTGTTGTCATCATTTAACTTACCTAGTAAAAGAGAAGCTCAGTGGGGAAGGTAATTGCATTCTCACTGCTTTTTGTTTCAGTAGCGCTTTGTCCATATTTAGGGCAGGAAATGTATCTTCTTCATATGATACATTAGAAACTTAGGCCTGGTCCTGGTCCTGGTCCCAAGCAGGTGCCAAATAAACGTTGAATGACTGATGTGCACGTGAAGGAGCTGTGTCTCCAGGGCAGGCTCCCCGTGTGCAGACTGGACCCTTCTAGTCCAGTGTCCCCATTCTCCACCTCTCACTGCTTGTGCCCTGTGCCTCATACCACACGCCTTCTCCCAGGGACTTTGGTTGGTTACTTGCACCCACGTCCCCCTCAGGCTCCAAGTCCCAGAAGTGCGTGCGTTCTTGTCCTGCTCTTGGTGACCAGTAGCCAGTGACTGAGGTGCAAGAGTGTGGAGGCCTCGTTCTCTCTTCTCCAGGCACCACAGACTTGCTTGTCAGTTAGATCATTTGTCTTCTCATATGCTCTCTGGGAACCTGAACCCTGCATGTTTCTAAAACCAGCTGATTTCAAAGGCAGGTAATCCTAACCATATTGTGCTGTTGTGGACCCTCTGTCCTGGTAGGTTTTAGTTTTAGATCGCTGCCAGCCAGAAATGTTTGTGACTGTAAATTAACCTGACATTGGATTTGATTTTGGGGGGAGGTAGCTTCATAATTGTTGAATAATTATTAGGGAACATAGTACATACCTTACTAGGATAGAGGTCTTTCTAACATAATGTTGAGTCATTTTTCTTTGACCATCAATTCTTTTGGGTTATACACATCTTTACTTTTTTCTCCTGAGGTATGAATAATAAAATCTTAATTGTATAATCGATTTTTACATTATGATTGCATCCAACTTTTATTTGTTTTTGGTGAATATAAATAATCCATCTTGGTTTACTGAGTAAACTGTTTTATTTTTCTAGTAGCTTGAAAGGGACACAAACTCCCTTATCTGGAAAATGAGATTGGGAGTAATGTGTTTTAGAACTAAAAAGCACTTTAGTAACCAGATGGCGGCCCGCACCTTCATTGTATAAATGAGAACTTTTGAGACTCAACGAGGTTAAGTAATTTGTTCAGTGTCCCTCAGCTCAGTTAGTGGCAGAGCAGGACTAAATTCTAACTCTCCTGTTGCAGTGTGTTTTCTACTGCCCTGCAAAATACATATTTCTTATTCCAAGAATTGACATGAGGACCAGGGACCATATCAGTGAAAAATAGATTTAGTCTTTAGAAAGAAAGATGCTAGATAGCTTTATGAAAACTAATCTTATTTTAACCTTTTCCATACAGTTATTAGTTTTGTTCAGTTTTATGTTTCTTGCTTTAGGCTTTCTTTTGGCTGTGGACTAGATAATTTATGATATTTGCTTAAAAAAATCAATGTGAAGTGTCCAGATTGTGTTAGAAATATGAATTACTTCAGTTGGGTGTGAAGCTAGAAACAGATACAGTTTTCCAGAATGATGATGGTTTATGTATATGAAAGTTTTCCATTCCTGCTTGCATATTGGGAATAAGGAGAGTAGATTCCAAAATAAGAAAGCAGAAGAAGTATGCTTTTTCCCAGTGTGGAGTTACTTTGAATCCTTTATACAATACGCCTTTAACAAACTGTGGATTTTCTCTCCTATTGAGACACCATATTTACCTATTTTTAGCACAGACAGGGACCTATTATACTAAACCAGCATACCTTAGTACCTCTCACAAGCACATGTCAATGATAACTTTGAATATGTATTTGATACAAAGTGTATAAATATTCTGTGTTGTAAAGTGAGGAAATTTTGACTCATTTAGTTTGATTACTTCAGTTGTTTACTTTGATCTTTCAGCCATAGTATGCTTTGATATAGGAGCAAAAATCGTATTTAATTTTTTGTAGTACCAGTATCCAAAGTGATTTGTGTAGATTCATATTTTCAGGGAAGATAAAACTTGAGTATCAATAAGCTAAAGTAACTTTTACATATATTTTTAATTAGGTACGATTATATGCAAGACCCGATGCTATCAGAAGAGGATCTGGGGACTATGCTCTGCACATCACAAAGAGATTAATAGAATTTTACGAAGATTACTTTAAAGTGCCCTATTCCTTACCAAAACTAGGTAAGAATTTTGTTGGTTATTTTATTGGAGGAGTTCCTTGAAGGTGAAGTTTCTTCTTCATGAATTTATTTGAAATGCCCAGAAACATGAAAATCGAAAGGTTTATATTTTTAACAGTGAAGAACATGAAAAATAATTTCTTCTGAAAAGGTGAAATAAGATTTAGTGTTTCTGGAATCTTGGCAAGTAAATGCTAATGGGAATTAAGACAGGCATGATGTAAGTTACAATTCTGAAAGATAACCCAAGCAGCTATACTGTGTTGAATATGTCCTGTGGAAGTGTCCTTTCCAGCATCACAGTTAAACATTACTATCATGTGGGTAGCCATGTTTAAAACATTTTCAACATAAGAAGTTGAAACATGAGAGTGTCTCTTCATCTAGACAATCAGTAACTGATGGACTGGGCTTTCAAACTTGGTCTTGATGACAGGCACAACTATTCAGTGTTTTACACGAAGTCTCTCATGCATGGTTAGTTTAGTTTTCCAAAATCTCAGATGTCAAGTCTTTATGAATTAGTTGTCTTTTAGATTATTTTTTTCATTCATACTGTGAGCACACAGTTACAGTAAATAGAATAAATGTGTTCAAAGAAATATGTCCAGTGATTGTTGGTGAAATGAATAAATCAATCAATTTGTTATCCTAATGGAACAAAATTTCTGCCTTTACTGGGAAATGGTCTAAGGCATCGCAGGACATTAGAAACGGTATGCATATGAATTAGAAATGTTGAAGTTATATTTCCTTCTTAGATAACTTGTGGGATGTTACATATCAATAATTCTTTGATTTTCCTCTTTCCTTGTCCATCTTTTTTCTTTCCAAGAGCATTTTTGATCAGATCCACATAGCAGGTATTTCTCTTTGGGAAGAATCAAGTGTTTACTTGATCAAAAGTGTTAGTTTGAACCACAGGTTCCCCTCCCTGGAGAACTGGGCTTGTTTCATTAAAGTACCTGCCTGCTGTGTAGCTTTATTGGTCTTACATTGAGTAGTTAGATCAGAAAGTAGATGGAACCTCTGATATTGTTATCAGTGGGGTGGGGTGTACAGATTTTATGAGTTGTATTACAGGATTGTGAAGTCTTTTTGAAATGCTTGCTCTTAGAATCAGTAGGCACAATTTTTAGTAGGATCTGCATTTCGTTCTATTCTGTTCTTTTTCTCTTTTTTTCCTTTTGCATTTACCTCTCTGTTAGACTCTGTCACACTGAAACCCAAGGCGGAAAGGAACAGCTCACTTCATTTACATTGGAGGGGGCACTGTTTCCCACCCCAGGTAAAACTGGCTGGGAACTTCCCCGCTTGACCTTAATGTGAAATCCACAAGTGTTCATGTTGCAGGTCAGCAAGGAAATAAAACATGCACCTTTCTCTGTCCCCTCCAGACTGACAATTAGCAAAAGAGCTCAATTTGTAACTTTGAGGGGTTCCCTGTTCCCGGCAGCTTGCAGCAGGAAGCACTTGGGTTCCTCTGTCGCACTCAACAGTTGAACTGTGCAGGCTTTCATCTATAGACGAGAGCTTTGCTCTCTGTTACTATTACTTGATAAGCTGCCTTATGGTATATATAATTGAATGATTTGACTTACCCTAGCACTTCCTTTTATATATCTAGGGGAGTTGCCACAGCCAATGGTGCTTTGTGAAATTCCTCTTAAACATTCTACTTATTTTATATATCTATACATATCTAGTTCTGTATGCTAATGGATTTATAAGTCTGCTTTCAGATATCCCTACATAGCCATCCTCAAGTACAGTCACGTTTTGACGATTCCTACTTTCCATTCTGCATTATGGATTATATTTTAATATTCTGCAGACAAAAACTCCATCTTCATTAATGATGCCTATGGATGTATGCTAGGTCTTAGGTGATGCTGCCTTTACATTATCTAAGATGCTTTCAGCGACCTGGATATCCTCTTGCATTCCCTCATATTCCTTATAAATATTTACTGAGTGCCTATCATGGGCATTTTTCATGTGATGCAGACACAACAGTGAATAAAATAAGAAAAACATCTTCCTCCTGGGGTTTACTCCATATTAGGTGGTGACAAGCATTTCACATGTATCTGTCACCGGGAGACAAGCACCAAAGGCAAAAAAGAATGATAGCAGGTAGGTGGGGCCAGTGGAAAAGGGAGTGTTTTGAAAGTGGTCAACCACAGGAAGCTTCACAGAGAAGTCTTGAGTGAAGAGCCCCCGGGAATGAAGGAGTTACATCCAGTGGATATCATGGGACAAGGACGCAGGCAGAGGACATGGAGTGCTTAGACTCGGGCTATGAGATTTCCTGACGTATTTATGTGAATACCAAGGTTAGCAATGGTGCCACCCTACAGGTGTGATGAGTCAGTGGCGGATTACACAGAGCCAGCAGGCAGTCATTAGGACTTTTTTCCCCTTTCCTATTTTTTCTTAAGATTTATTTATTTTTGTCAGGATTTATTTTAAAATTAACTTTATTGTTACATTTTAGATATATGTAAGGATCACATCGGTCATCGGGAATTTGTACCTGTACGTAGCATATCTTGATTCTTCTTTTTTTCTCACTTCTGCCCTGTTCTGGTCTATCTGGCTCAGAAGTATTATATAATTAACCTGGCATACATTATGGAGATCATTCTTAGGGCTGTGTTGTGAATATGCCGCAGCACAATAGTACTCAGATGGCGGGAAATACTGTTCCTTGTGAGTTATTGGCCACGTCTGGAGACAGTTTTGTTTGCCATAGTTTGGGTGGTAAAGTAGCCATATGCTAGGTACATTACTAAGTGAACAGAGACTGGGGACCTGCTAAACACCCCACACTGCACACGATTAACTGTCTGTCCCAATATGGAGTGATTGTCTAGTGCAAGCTGTTGATAATGCCAAAGTTGAAAGATGTGTTGTAGGGGAAAGTGCAGGGGCATGAAGAATGGATAAGAAGCCATGGCAAAATTCAGATGAAATAAGGTTCTTACTGCTTGAACCTGTGTATTAATAGTGAGTTAGTTAGAAGTAATTCATGTCTACCTCTATATTGGAAGTAGACACTATAGAAGGTATTGATGAATAGGTTATCTGATGTAAGTGAAGTAGAGGACTGAGGGTGATCCACGGTTTCGCATTTGAGAACTAGAAGGACAGAACTGACATTGATTAAGATAGACTATAGAAGGTGAGATTGACCCGTCCGTTGAAGAGTTAAGTGCCACCGTGGAATGTGTAAGATTGTCTGAGTTTGAACTTCTTTCTTTTATGGAGTTTGGATGTAAATCTAGCTAGAAGTATAAATTTGTCAACATATTAATACATATAACATTATAAGGCTGGTAAGGGTTACCAAGATGGTGAGAGCAGATGAAAAGAGACAAGGAATAAGGGGTCTCTGATCTACTCTTTAGAGGTTAGAACACTAGGGCCCAGTAAAGATTACTGAGACAAAGCAGTTGAAATGCTAAGGATTGTGATGTCTTCCATATGGAGAAGAAAACATTACAAAGATCTGTTAATAAATTATATTAGTCAAGTTAGATGAGGAGTAAGAATTGACCTGTCATTGTTGATAACAGTGTGAAGGTTATTGATGAGATTGACATGTGTATTCGAGAGCAAATGAGGAGGGCCTGGGGCAGGGAGAGAGGGGGACGCGAGAGGCAGTGAGTGTGGACCACTCGTGGAAGTTTCTGCCAGTTCCCAGCCCAGGAGGGTCCAGAGGTAGGAGAGAGGGAGTCGGCCTTGTGTTTCTGGCCTACCCCTGGAAAAGGGCTGCTGCTGCTATATACAACATCCTTGTCTGACATCCTTGTCACAGATCGTCCCAGTCACCAACTTGTAAAGGAGGTGTGGGGTTTGCTTTCCTTTAATTTGCATTAGAAAACTAAAGTTTGAAATATAGGAAAGTTCTTCAGCATTTAACTTCCCTGAAGCTGTGGAGGGCATGCGTGTCCATGTGAATGTGGGGAAACTATACTGTGAGGTGAGATAAAGCCCTTTCAGTTCCATACTGGAGTCTCCTTTTCTGAGAAGACATTTTGCCCTCCGCCTCACTCTCTGCAATCTCTCTCCTTTACACACCTCTCAAGTGCTTCACATCCGTAATGCTAAGTATTTTAACTTTTTCTACTTAGCCTCATCTTGCTCTAACTTATCTGTGAGGATTAGCATTTCCTCCTCAAGTAGTCTATCCAGAGAGTTCCCAAAGAAGAAGTGCTGGTAGGATAATTTTCTTCCCTTGTTACACTAAGGCATTCCTTTATCACTGTTATTCCAAAATAAGCAACCATTGTACAGTCTGTAAAGATTTGCTTTAAAAGGTCTAATTAGGTCATTAAAAGTAGTATTTGTAAGAGGTCTGCAGAAGTTTGCTATTTTTTGGTGTTAAATTGAGTCTAAAGTAGAGTTCAGCCAACTTGGTATAATAGAATAAGTCTTTCTATGTCTGTGTACTGTTTTCATGAGCACCAACAAAGGCATGGAGGGTTACTTTACAATGAGGCTGTAAACATGAAAAATTAAATTACCTTCTTATCTTTTAACCATATTGACAGCAGCGATAGCAACTGTTTTTGTGTTTACAAAATGTGAGTTACTCTTAAAGGTTTTGTGCATTCTAACCTGTTTAATCTTTCTCACAGCCCTTTGAGGCGGGACTTGTTATTTCCTAATTTTTCCAGACAAGACATTTAGGCTCTCAGCAGTAATACACTCAGATCTCACTGCAGGAGCTAGTGGATTTAGAAGTCAAATTCAGGCTGGCTGTTTCCACAGTCGTGGGATTTTGCTAAAGCATTCCAGTAATTTTGAGACTCTAGAGATTATAATAATGAGTCATCTTCATAAATTAGATAATCTGATTATCAGAGGAATAAAGCAACAGCTAGTTTCATTATTATCTTGCAGTTCCTTAAAGTAATATGTGGTATTTGTAGAAAACTTGAAAACTTAAAAAACACAGAAGAGGCACATATTTCGTAACTTGGAATTTTACTGGCTGGAAGATATACCTAGATATTGCAAATGTGTTTTCATTATAAGTATTTTGTACTTAATTGGGTGGCAGATAAAATGATAAAATATTTTGTTACTCTATTTAGATTTCAATTAATTATTGCAGCTAGTTTTCAGCTTCCTTTCGCTGCTACTCTGTAATTTTTAAATCAGTGTTTTGTGAAAGAGTGTGCTTGATTGCTTCTTTTCAAGACACCTTGCTTTTACGGTGCTTCTATGAAAAATTCATTACCTACCTGGTGCCAATGCTATGATTGTGGGGGGAACACAGGTGTTCTGCAACAAGAATTTCTGCCCTCAAGGAGATTGTGGTTTTGTTAAGAAAATCCAATATTTACAGGAATGAATGGATCAGAGACTGACATAATATAGAATATAATCAAGTACTAAATTTTGTTGGGTAAATATTTAATACCATGTTACATTAGCGATGTGGGGATCATCATATAGTGCTATAGGCATGAAATATACATGAAAAGGAGCTTTCTCTTCACTTGAGTCCTAGCAAGACAGGAGTTTAAATGTAGATGGAGAAGAAAGAAGGCATTTTGAGAGTTGTGGGGTGAAGAAAGCCCAAATTTACTGTTTTATTTTTCATGTTGGTGGACTCAACATTTTTCTAACATAATATATAAATAATAGGATAAAGCGTCTTGTTGGAGTTAATATGTAAGAGAGGCTGCTGCTGGGAATGATTGATTTTTATTTAAACCATGATAATTGTAATTGTGATGATGGTGATAATCATAGGGGTGATCAATACAGTGTTGATGTAGTGTTGATGATGATTTGCTATTTGCAAGTAACAAAGCTTCTCATAAAATATCACATACTCTATTTGAATATATTATAACCAATATATTTGAATACATAATAATTCTGCATTGTTAAATTTTTATAAATCATCTGTGCTAGCTGCTAAGCATTTTATCTTCTCTGCTTATATTTTTAAATAAGTGGATATATTTATATTAATTTGTATTAATTATTAATTCATTTATATTAATTTGATTTCAACAAATTGAAAATTTCAATATAATTTCATTTCCTATTAATTAGACATCTTTTTTT